>BKCP01000558.1:343343-366864 GCA_008636005.1 Striga asiatica | reverse complement strand
TTTTTTTTTACAATATGGATTTAATATTTTTTTATGATTTGATAATATAAACAAATCTATACTTAACTTTGACAAATAAAACAAATAAATACTTTAGTAAGTATTTAATGTGTATACTAAATAGGAATATATTTGGTATAATCAAATACCAAATATAATCAAATAAGTCAAAGTGTACATTTTTATTTGGTATTTAATTTTTTTATTATTAAATTTTTTTTATTATACTTATCTTTTTAAAATAAAACAAATAAATAAATCAATTAAATAAATAGAAGTATAAATTGTATAATACGGAAATAATAATGCAATAAATGCTGTTGACTTTTCTGGCTACTTAATTTGGTAAATATGACTCCTTTTAATATAAGTATAGATAAGTATAGATAACGTAAACTACCTATGTCCCATTTTCTCCAAACTAGTAAAGGAGTCATTGTCATAAACCGGTCTATTTAGGCCACAAATGATCATTAACTTTTCACATCTTTTAATTAATATTTTTTTAGCTAAAACGTTAAAATTTGGACAGGTTGAGACTAGTCAATAAGTTTATTAATAAATTATTTCGCTGACACGTTTATACTAATATCAGTTTAATTTTAGTATACATGCTTATTTTTTGGTTTAAGGAAAAATAACAACTTTAATTATTCTTGTTCAACATCTAATACTCAATAATTATTTTATTATAAAATTTGTTGTCATATAATGTTATTATTATTTATTAAAATTTATAAAATTAGTCTTTGTCTTTTTATTTTATGGAATAAAAAATATTTAATGTACATTAGTATAATTTATTAATGTAAAATTATGTAAATACATTTAAAATAAAATATTGTGTATAAATATTTTATAAAATATGCACACATTTTTTTAAAAAAACAAATTAACAAAAAAAAGCACATTTGACTTTTTAATGAAATCTTTTATTCTTTCTTTAGATGTCTTTCCTACATAATAAAATAAATAATTATTGCATAAGAAAAATACACAATTGTTAGACGTACAATCTTAATTCCTATAGGCCTCATTAGGGATGAAAAAGGAAACGGTAATTTCCGATTACCAAGAATCGTTTTCGAAATTTTTTTGGATTTGGAGGCTAAACGGAAACGGTAACCGGAAAAACGGAAATGAAAACGGTAAAAAAATTCAAAAATGAAAACGAAAACGGTTTAGCCCTTTTCCGATCGTTTTCGAAAATTACCGTATTTAAACGGTATTTTACCGTCGGTAATACCGACCCAACTCATACTAGGCTCACTTTTAATTATAAAGCCCAATCCAAATCCCAAATGGGCCAAATGCCCAAATCCCCTTCAGCCCAACCCTGTGCCCAAATCCTGAAATCCCCTTCACACTTTCGGTCTTCACTCTCGAAATCCTGAAATCCCCTTCAGTCCAACCCTGTCATCTCTTCCATCGGCCGACGGCCATCGCAATTCGCCGCGCCTGCTCGTCGTCACTCTCGTCACCTGCTCGTCGCCGCCGCGCCCCACTCCCATCAACGTCGCAACCGCACCACCCGCTACAGGCTCCAGCTGCCGCCGCCTACCCCACTTTGAATTCACGCCAATAGTGATTTGTGTTTTGAATTCTGGATTTCGTTTGTTGTGGTTTTTTTGTGGATTTGGTGGTTCCATGGTTGATTTCTCACCTAATTGCTCCCATTTCATGTTTCAAATTTCAATTGCTACTATTATTCTATGAGAATTTGATGGACAAGTCACAATTCAATTGCTAGTTATTGGAATTTGTATGGATTTTGTTATAGCAAATGGTGTGGATTTTAATTTGGATTTTGCCACTATTATGCCGTGAGAATATTTCAATTTATGTTTTAATGCTATATTTTATAGTGTGGTGTGTTTATCGTTTTTTAAATACCGTTTTAATATATTTCGATCGTTATCGATGTATTTTCGATCGGATAGTTTCGTTTTCGATATTACCGGAATACCGATGTCGTTTTCGTTTCCGACATTATCGTATCATTTTCGTTTTCGAAAAAAAAATATGAAAGTGGAAATGGTTGAGCCCTATGCCGATCGTTCCCGATCGTTTTCATCCCTAGGCCTCATGAACTGCTAGAAAGTAAGAAAATCGGCTGCCATGCAAACATGTGTAGTAAATTTTGGAAAAAAAAAAAAATGTTATACCAAACAATTAATGCATCTAAATATAGAACCATCAATGAATTATCTCTTACGTACCAAAATGACAACAATAAAAATTCTGTGTCCATCATAAAACCTCTTCTACACCAAAGCATAAAAATCTCCCCGATCAACGGTCCTTAAAAAAGTCAAACAAAAATTGGTCAACCTCCAAACACAGCCTTTGAACTCCCACAAGAAAAATAAAATAAAATCGAAATCAAGAGCCATAGCCAAATGCATACCTCTATTATGGCCTAAAATAGGCTCGTTGCCTTACAGCCCAAAACTCCCCATGCCCTCCAAAACCATGAATATCCATTCTGCATCACGCATTCTTGCAATATTCATTGCAATCACCACAATATGCAACAATATCGTGGTTACGGAGGGCGGCGTGATAGGCATAAATTGGGGACGTTCGACCGCGCAACGCCTGATCCCATCTGTCGTGGTCGACCTCCTCTTGCAAAACCACGTCCCGGCCGCTAGGATTTACACATCTGAGGAAGACCTATTACAGGCGTTTGCCGGGAGCGGCATCGACCTCACCATTACCATTCCCGACTGGAAGAAGGTTGCAACCTATGACCTCGCCCAAGCTTGGGTCAGCAAGAAGTCTCCATGGTTTGGACCCTCCAATGTAACGTACGCGCATTTGCCCGGCACGTGTCAAAATAATATTCTTTTTATTTACATACAGGGCTGTTAACGAATCGAATGTCGTTTCTCGAATAAAAGTTTGTTTCCTAAACTATTCAAAAGCGAACTCAAACTTTACGAACAATTAAATGAATAAGCTCGAACACGAATTTCTGCTTGAAAAATAAACGAACGAACAACAATTAAACGTAAAACGAGCTCAAATGCCTAAGACTGACTGATTCGATTCGATTACAGCTGAATTTGTATGTTCTCTCGTTTTGGTTCCTATTTTTTGTTACTATAAATGTCCAGGCGCGTCATGGTTGGGACCGAAATTTTCGGCATGGCGATGAACGACACCCAACTCCAGAGCCGGATGATTGACGCCTTCAACTACACCCAAATTGCTCTCAACGACGCCGGCTACGGTTACGTCAAGGCCACGTTTCCACACCCTTACATCATACTCGACGACTTTGCGAAGCCATCCGAGGCGACGATCCGAGAGTCATTCCGGACCCAGTTCGTGAGGCACCTCGACATCATCCGGGCAAGCGGTGCCCCCGTTTGCATCGAGTTCTTCCTGGTCGAGCTCATGCGCGTCCTCAACATCACCGACCTCAGCTTCGCCATAGCCGACGGGCGCTCGTCCCACGCCATAACCGACGTCGGCGACGCTGTCTACACTGACGTGTTCGAGGTTGCGTACGACGCGTTCGCGTGGGCCCTCGAGAAGCTCGGGTACGGCGATGTCGATTTCATCATCACCCAGGTCGGGTGGCCCACTGACGGGTTTATCAACGCCAATGCCGCCACCGCCGAGCGGTTCTTCGAGGCACTTCTCCCGTACGTTGCTAGCGATCGCGGGAGCCACAAGCTCCCGGGGAAGCCGATCGACATCTACTTGCACGCGCTCACGGACGAGAACCTGAACCCGCCCTTCCTCGCGTACGGACGCCACTGGGGGATCTACCGGTCAAACGGCGAGCCCAAGTACCGGGTCGACCTCACGGGCCATGGCCGGGTTATGTTCCCGGCCCGAGCCCGCGGGATCAAGCAAATGCCTCATCGGTGGTGCGTGCTTGGGCCCACGGAGGACGAAGACGACATGAAGGTGGAGGAGGCGTACTTGTTTGCGTGCGCGACGGGGGATTGCACGAGCATGTACCCCAAGGGGTCGTGCAGCGGGCTCGACAGGTGGCAGAACGTGTCGTACGCGTTCAACATGTATTTCCAGGCATTTTTCCAGGATGAAAGGGCGTGTAAGTTCAATGGGCTTGGACAGGTTGTGACCGAGGACCCGTCGACAGTCGGGTGCGTGTTCCCGGTGGAGGTCGTGAAAGGCCAGCAAGAGAATTTCAAGAATGTTACCGGAAAAGGGAACAGAGCTCGTCGACTGCCCGAGCTCGCCGAAATTCTTGTGCTTCTGGTTTTGACGTTTTGGCCATTATTATTACTCTACGGTTAAGTCACGACTAGTATCTTGTCGCCATCGCATCAGTACCGAACTGATAATTAAGTCGATTGTCGAGCCCAACTGTTTGCGTAACATTGAGGATTAAGAGGATGGATAATAAAGAGAATCGAGATCAAATGGGAGTTTTAATACATAATGTGGGAATTAATTAAGAATCTATCTTTTGTATTACATTGGATAGATTGACTTTTAGTTTACTTGATATGTGGCTGCGTTAATTACATATTTTTTGTTCTAACAAATGTGTGCATGTATGTTGTCTAGCTTCAAAAGCCAAGAGCACAGTTTGCAAATACAAAAACTTAGAGGATCTTTGAGAAAATTAAAGACATATGTAAAATCGAACGTTTGTGGAGATAATAATTTGGGAAATTTTCTTAGCTCATTTCATTCAACTCAACCAAAACAAAATGCAAGATACGTACAGGGTTTTATCCCATGCAAGACGACAAAAAGTGAAGAGGACGACTAGAAACGGCGTCGTTCTTATTAATCCCAAACGACGCCGTAAAACGAAATAAAAAAGGAAAACATTACAACCAAAAGAAAACGGCCCAAACTGAAATGAAAAAGAGCGGCCCAACTGAAATGAAAAAAGAAGCGGAGCGGCCCAACTGTGAACTGAACTCTCATGCAACGTGCTTCAGGTCATTTCCAACACCCGCCCCTCAAGATGGGCCATGATGAGAACGCAGCATGCCCAGCTTGGACACAAGAGCAGAGAATCGCGCACCGGTTATGATCTTGGTGAACAAATCCGCAAGCTGGTGCATAGAGGCCACGTAAAGGGGAGTGATGAAACCTTGTTTATATTTGTCCCGAACAATGTGGCAGTCGATCTCGAGATGTTTAGTACGTTCGTGAAAGACGGGATTGGCCGTAATGTGCATGGCCGCATGATTGTCACACCACAATGGAATGGGAAAGGTCAAAGTGACATGAAACTCTTGAGCAAGATAATGCAGCCACATGAGCTCGGAAACCGTGGAACCCATTGCTCTGTATTCAGCTTCGGCAGACGATTTGGAGACCGTGTGTTGTTTCTTGCTTTTCCACGAAATAAGGGAATCTCCAAGAAAAATACAAAACCCGGTAACCGATCGTCTAGTGTCTTTGCAGGTGGCCCAATCAGCATCACAATAGGCCACTAAAGTGAAGGATGAACTGCTGTGAGGATAGAACAGTCCTAGGGAAGATGACCCTTTTAAGTACCTCAGTATATGAAGAGCAGCTTGCCAATGAGGAGCATGTGGATTGTTGACAAACTGACTGAGTTGTTGAACCCCATAGGTGACATCAGGTCTGGTGAGTCCAAGATATAGCAGCCTTCCAATTAGTCTTCTGTAGGTATCAGGTTGTTCTAAAGGACTACCAGCTTGTGAATCCAAATGAATGCCAAGAGGTAAAGGAGTAGGGGCTGCTGTACAGTTGAGCATATTCAAATCACCAAGAATGTCTAATATATACTTCCTTTGACATAATAACACTCCTTGGTCTGAGTAGTTCAGTTCAATGCCAAGGAAGAATTTGGCAGTCCCTAAGTCTTTAATTGTAAACTGGTGATCTAGGAACAGCTTTAGTTGATGAATTAGAGAAGATGAAGAGCCAGTGACGAGAACATCATCTACATAGACTAGGAGTGCCAAGAAATCATTATCTTTGGTTAAGGTGAACAAACAATGGTCATATGAGGACTGGAGCAAACCAAACTGAGATAACTTCCTGCAGAGCTCAAGATTCCATTCTCTTGAGGCTTGCTTAAGCCCATAGAGGCTCTTAACAAGCTTACAAACCTGTCCTGGTTTAGCCTTATCATACCCTTGTGGAGGCTGCATAAACACTTCTTCTGACAATGTCCCATGAAGGAAGGCATTGTTGACATCCAATTGATGTAAGTCCCAGTTTTTATGAATTGCCATAGCTATAAGAAATCTCACTGTGACAAGTCTTGCTACTGGTGAGAAAATATCAAAATAGTTCACACCTTCTATCTGGTTATATCCTTTAGCAACCAGCCGAGCCTTAAACCTTTCAACTGACCCATCAGCCTTTCTTTTGATTTTGAACACCCACTTACAACCAATAGCCTTCTTTCCCTGTGGTAAAGTAGTGAGTTCCCATGTGTGATTACTCTCAAGTGCATCCAATTCCCTTTGCATAGCCTCTATCCAAGAAGGATGCTGGACAGCCTGGTTAAAATGTGATGGCTCCTTTTCAGTGTAAATATTGGCAATAAACTCATTTTGTGGTAGAGATTGAGTGCTGGTGAACTGTGCTGAGATGTCTCTTAAAATGTAGTCATTGTGCCATTGAGGTGCACTTCTGGTTCTGTGACTTCTTCTCATTTCTGTGTCATGTGTCACCTCATTCTGAGTATGTTCTATGTCTAAGGGAGGAGCTTCAATCTGCTCAGCCTCTTCAACATGGTGTGGTAGCACTGTATCATCTGTGGACTGTGTGATAGAAGGAAACTCATTTTCAAAGAATACCACATCTCTTGCTATGAAAACCTCACCACTGTCAACATCATACAATTGATACCCTTTGTGACCCACTGCACTCCCTAGGTAAACACACTTACTTCCTCTTGTGGCATATTTTGATTTCAATGGATGAACCTTTGCAGCATAAGCTAAGCACCCAAAAGGCTTCAGTCTTGTGTAGTCTGGTTGCTTGTTATAAACCTTTTCAAATGGTGTTTTCCAATCCAAGACTGCACTTGGTAATCTATTGATAATGAAGGCTGCAGCTTGAACTGAATATGGCCAAAATTTCAGAGGTAGTTTCCCTTGAAACATCAAAGCCCTTCCAATCTCAAGTAACTGTCTATGCTTTCTCTCTACTACACCATTTTGTTGTGGTGTGTAGGGACAACTTGTTTCATGAACTATTCCCTTTTGCTTAAAAAAATTTTGCAGTTCCTTGCTCAAAAACTCTTGTCCATTGTCTGACTTTATCTTTTTGACAGTTGTGTCAAATTGTGTTTCTGTCATTTGCACAAATTCACTAAGAAACTTAGCAGCTTGTGACTTATGAGTCATAAGAAAGATCCACACTGCTCTACTAAAATCATCAACCACAGTTAGAAAGAATGGTGTGGCTGTAAGTGACTCATCTTTGCAGGGTCCCCAAATGTCCACATGAAACACCTCAAAACACCTATGAGCATGTATGTGAGTGTTCTGAAAAGGAAGTCTGTGTTGTTTGGCCTTAAAACATACCTCACATGACTGAACTGCCTTACTTTCTGAATCTGTAAATTTCCCTTTGAGAAAAGGAAGATGCTGCATTGTACTATAACTGGCATGACCGAGACATTTATGCCACATTCCTAAAGAGAAGTTACACCCCAGAGGGCTTACCTTGTCCTTGGTCACATTATCCTTTCTCAAAATGTACAGATTTCCCTTTGATGTACCTTCACCAACTATTCTCCCACTGTCACAATGTTCAAGCAGACATGCAGTAGAAGAAAAGGAACACTTCACCCTTTCATCAAGGCACAGTTGGTTGACTGAAAGAAGGTTGTACTTGAACCCTGGGACATACAGAACTTCTTTCAATGTGAGAGCACTGGTCACTGTAACTATTCCACCAGTATTCACCTTCTTATGTGAACCATCTGGTAAACACACTGAGATAGGCTCTTTCAGTATAGAAACATTCTTCATGATATTCAGATTTCCACACATGTGTCTACTGGCCCCAGTGTCTATGATCCACTCTCCATTGTTCACATCTTCTGCTATTGTTAGGGCAAAATGAACTCCATCATGTTCTTCATTCTTGTTAAAACCAGCCATCTGTGCATAGTCAATCTTTCCATCCATGCTTTCTTTACCTTTGATGTACTGAGTAATTTCTTGTAGCTGCTTTACTACCATTGATAATTCACTTTCTGCTGAGGCTTTCCTTTCAAGTCTTTGCTCTTCCCACTGTCCTCCATCTTCATAGACTTCCACACTGCCAGCATATGGTTTATTTTGCTGAACCTTCAGCTCCTTGTACCATTCTGGTACCCCATGAATCTTGAAGCATGTAGCTATTGTGTGTCCATGCATTCCACATTTATCACATAACAGCTTTGCTCTTTCCTCTTTGCTTAGCCTAAAACCACCTCTTCCCCTTCCACTTTGCCAATTTCCACTTCTTCCACCATATCCTCTTCCTTGTCCTGTTTGTCCTCTACCATAGCCTTCATATTTTACATTCATAGCCATATTTTCCATTTTGTCTAGGCTATTTGTCACAGACCTTTGTCTTTCAGCTGAGAGCAGCATTGAATATGCCTTGTTTAGGCTTGGCAATGGATCAGACAACATTATCTGATTCTTCAAGTGCTCATAACTATCATTTAATCCCATCAGGAATTGAATCAACTTACTTTCAGTTTCGAGCTGAGCTGCTAACAGACCTTTGGGACAGTTGCAAGAGTGATTAGGAACTACACAAGCAAACTCATCCCATAATTTTTTTAACTTGTTGAAGTATTCCATCACCGAGCTACTACCCTGCGTTAAAGTATTTATTTCCCTCTGCAGTTTATATCGCATAGGACCATTACTCTCTCCATATCTCTGACAAATGTCATCCCAAAGTTCCTTCGAAGTTTCAGCATATATTACCGATTCAGCAATTTCCTTTGACAACGAGTTTAAGATCCATGATAAAACAGTCAAATCGACCTTTCTCCACTCATCATATTCATCACTATCAACATCAGGTTGAGCTATTTCACCATTAACAAAACCTAACTTTCTCTTAGCACCCAAGGCAATAGTCATCGATCTTCTCCAAGAGAGAAAATTCTTACCGGTGAGCTGATGTGAAACCAGCACCATTCCAGTATGATCTGATCCATGTAGGAAAAACGAATCGTTGCTCGAAGATGCTCCTTGCCTTATTTCAGAGCCGCTACCAACATTAAACGCACCATCACGTCGAGTCGCCATTGATGTTCAGAAGCAAATCGAGCTCAAGATCGCTTTGAAGTTCCCAGAAACGAACGCTCTGATACCATGTAAAATCGAACGTTTGTGGAGATAATAATTTGGGAAATTTTCTTAGCTCATTTCATTCAACTCAACCAAAACAAAATGCAAGATACGTACAGGGTTTTATCCCATGCAAGACGACAAAAAGTGAAGAGGACGACTAGAAACGGCGTCGTTCTTATTAATCCCAAACGACGCCGTAAAACGAAATAAAAAAGGAAAACATTACAACCAAAGAAAACGGCCCAAACTGAAATGAAAAAGAGCGGCCCAACTGAAATGAAAAAAGAAGCGGAGCGGCCCAACTGTGAACTGAACTCTCATGCAACGTGCTTCAGGTCATTTCCAACAACATATATAAGTTATAATCAACCTTCTCATGTATTTACTGTAAGTTAATTCATAGATAGACATTAATATCAAAGGGGGAAAAAAAAATATGCTATGTTGTCATTTAAGCACGTAAAACTATCTGTTCCATTTTCTACAAGTGTGTATCAGTAATAACTAATTAATCTAATCAAAATAAAATATATTGTGTGCATAGCTCTAGAATCCATAAAACGTCTCCAAACCCCTGAGAAAACCTATTTAAATAAGAAATCATCATCTTAAAATAACATCAAACAACAGCTTGAATTCTAATTTGAGTATTCACAAAATCAAGAAGGGCATTATGAAACTATGAAAGTTAACGCGACAAATTGATGCAGTGCGTGGTAGACAAAAGGGATACAAGAATTCAAAAAACTCAAGAGAGATTTTTATTTCAGTCGTAAAAATGTTTTTCCCTTCCAACGAAGTACAATATATACTCCTAACCCTACTAATTATCCTGTTAAACAAGATAATTAATTATTTTCCAAACCATCCTAAATAAATAAGAAAAATAACTAAATGCATAAATAGGAAATAAATAAGCACGTCATAGCAAATAAATACTAAATACGAAGCCGGTCGAACTTATCCAAGAATGCTATCGCGACTTCATCTCCATCACAAATTAATTTAATAATTGAGAATTATAGTTTATCGTTTTGAGTGTGAAATTACTGTATGATAAGAAAGACGTATATAATAATTTACAGATTACAGTGTACGTTTATACAGTCACGAAAGGTATGAAACTAAAAGAAATAAATGCACTATAATTATAAAATTCAGAAAACATGACAAATATGAAATACATTTTTGGAATATTTATTTTCAACATCAATAGAAATCAATAATCGTGTCCTTATTTGTTAGGATATTTGGCCCAAAACCAAATCCTTATCTCAGGCCCAAGGATATCTCGGCCCAAATCCCGACTGGGCTTGGCCCTCTCTCACACTTAAAGGGCACGATGCTTTTGGACCGTTGGATTTAGGGATTTAATCCCAGCCATCCTTTGTACACCATAAATACTCCTCTCTCACATTTGCCCTAACCTAACTCTCACTTTCCTCTCTCTTGAGCTGCTGCGCCCATTTCTCTGTGAGAAAACCGATCACTCTCTCTCTCTCTCACTAATCTGTTCTCTTCGTGACTTCCCTTGTGAGAGCCGCCGTGAGTGTCGCCGTGAGTGCTATCGGAGTGCCGCCATAGTGCCGTCGCCACCGTCGTCGAGCTCTAATCGCCGGAGGCGAGTCTCTGTTTGAGACGTGAGCTTAGGTGACGGGGAGACCGGGTGCGTGGCTCGTGAGTGAGGTGCAGCCCGGGGTGCGGGCTGAGGAACCGGGGCTACTGTTTGTTGGCCACCGCCGAGCCGCTACTTACCGAGGGTGCCGGGCTCAAGGGCTATCTGAGCCGGGAGAGCTGACTTCGTGTCCCTCTCCTTCAGTCGTCGTCGAAAAGGGAGTTTTATCATTTCTTCTCTTTTATTTCGATTTTCAGCCTTTATCATATTTGTACTTAGTGTATTATCTATTCGATTATTGTTGTTCATTAGAACTTAATCGCGTATTTGATTGTAGGAAGAAAACGGGCCTGAAAGAAGCTGATTGAATCAGCCCGGGAGCTCGGACAGCAGTTCGGGAGCCAACTGTAGACGAGCAGTAGCACCTGGAAGTCGAGAGGGCTAACAAGCAGCCTGTAGAGCTCAAGATAAGCTTCTGCTGCCAATGAGTCGAGCGGTTGAGTCGGGACGGCCACACAACAGTGGTATCAGAGCCGTCCCGTCACCGCGCTGGTAAGTCGAGCACCTAACACGTAGGGCTCGCTCTGGTAAATTGGCTTGAACCCACCTTTTACAGCTTTCGTAGTTGTAGCCCCTGGTCGGGGATTGCTTGTTGGGAAATTAGCTGCTAGAACACTAGGTTAGATATGCATGCTATGTGTTAATGTGTTTATCCTTGTTGTTCTGAGCCTGTGGCTATTTTTCCATTGTTAGTAGTATTAAATTCTGAAATTTTTTGCTGCTTTGATTGCTTAATCTCGGTAAAATTTGCTCGGTGCTGTTTTTCTCTATTTTTTGGGGTCTGTGTGCCTCATTTGTGCTGCTGAGTGTTTAATTAATTTTCCTGTGATTTTTTGTCAAGTTGCTGCTGTTCATTGTGCTGAAAATTGCATGTTTATACTGCTGGAAATTAATTGGAGTTGAAAACTGCGTGTTTATCAAGCTGAATATTAATCTGGCTAAAATCTGTGTGATTTGAACTGCTGAAAAATCTGTTTTTGGGCTGAATATTGTGTGTTTTAATTGCTGTAATTTTGCTGCTATTTTCTTATTTGGACTAGTGTGTTTTATGTGAAAATGGCTTCATTTCCAGCCTTTAATTTGGCCCCGTTTGACGGGAAATCTGATTTTTCAATTTGGCAACAAAAAATGAAAGGGATATTAATTCAGCAGAGGGTGTTTAAAGCCGTTGATGGCTCGTTTTCACCCGATGAGTCTGAAGATAAAATTGCTGAAATGGATCAATTTGCTTATTCGTCAATTATCTTGAATTTGTCTGACTCTGTGCTTAGGAAAGTTGGTAAACTTGATTCTGCTAAAGATCTGTGGGAAAAATTGGAAGAATTGTATACTGAAACCTCGTTGCCGAGTAAATTGTTCTTGCTTGAAAAATTTTTCCGGTTTAAACTTGATCTTTCGAAAGACATTGATGAGAATCTTGATGTGTTTACTAAACTTGTTCAGGATATTAAATTGACCGGTGATAAGCATATTGATGATTATACTCCTATTGTGCTTTTAAATGCTATTCCTGATTCTTATAGTGATGTCAAGTCTGCTATTAAGTATGGTAGGGACAATGTGACGCTTGACACTGTTGTGAATGGATTAAAAAGTAAAGAATTAGATTTAAAAGCGCATAAGGGGAGTAAAAATTCGGGTGAGGTTTATTTTGTTAGAGGGAGACAACAAAATAGATTTCAAAATAAAAACCCCTCTAACAATAATGGTAACCAACCTGAAAAGAAAAAAGGTAAAGGAAAAAGCCGTTCTAAATCCCGTCCGAAAAATCGTAAATGTTACAATTGTGGTGATGTTGGGCATTATGCTAAAGAGTGCACTAAACCGAAAAAGAATCAAGCTAATGTGGCCTCGTGTAGTGATAATCTTGGTGATGTGTTTGTGGTGACTGAAATGTGTGAAATGCATGCTGATGTGAATTCTATGCATTCTTATTTGTGTGAAAATGAATGGCTAGTTGATTCCGGTTGCACTTTTCACATGTCTCCATTTAGAAATTTGTTTTCTAACTACAAAGAGGTTAAAAATGGCTCTGTTTCTATGGCAAATGAGAAACTTTGTGATGTTGCTGGTATTGGTGATGTGTGCCTTAAGTTTAATTCCGGTTATGTGCTTTGTTTGAAAAATGTTCGTCATGTTCCCGATTTGTGCCATAACTTGATATCTTGTGCTGCCCTTGAGGATGACGGGTTAGAGGGTAAATGGGGTAAAGGGATTATGAAAATTATGAAAGGTTCATTGGTTATTTTCAAAGCTGAAAAAAGGAAAAACTTGTATGTTTGTGCTGCTACTTGTGAATCACATGCTGAAATTTCTGTAAATGCTGTTCATGAGGACCAAACTGATATTTGGCATAGACGTTTAGGTCATATGAGTAGCCGTGGTCTTGAAATTTTGCATAAAGCGGGCTGTTTTGGTAAAGATAAATTATCATGTGTGCCGTTTTGTGATTCTTGTGTGTTTGGCAAGCAACAACGTGTTAAATTTCCTGTTTCACCTTCCCCTAAAACCTCTATATGTTCGGAAATTCTTGAATATTTGCATGCCGATGTTTGGGGTCCCGCTAGTGTTTCGACACATGGTGGGAGTAGGTATTTCTTGTCTGTGATTGATAATTTTTCTAGAAAGGTCTTTGTGTTCCTTTTGAAAAATAAGTCTGATGTGTTTGAAACGTTTAAGACTTGGAAAACCTTGATTGAAAACCAAACCGGTAAAAAGATTAAAATTCTTAGGACTGATAATGGGCTTGAATTTTGCAATAATTTGTTTGATGAATTATGTGCTCAATCTGGTATTCAAAGGCATAAAACCGTGCCTTACACCCCTCAGCAAAACGGTGTTGCCGAGCGGATGAATAGAACTTTACTTGAAAGGGTGAGGTGTATGTTGTCTAGTTCGGGTCTTTCAAAAAAGTTTTGGGGTGAGGCTGTTTTAACTGCTGCTTATTTGATAAATAGGTCGCCTTCTGTGCCTTTGAATGGTAAGTGTCCTGAGTTTATTTGGTCTGAAAAGGAAATTGATTTTTCAAACTTGCGTGTTTTCGGTTGTGCTGCATTTTGTCATACGAAACTTGATAAACTTGAACCCCGATCAATGAAATGTGTTTTCTTAGGATATCCTGAAGGTGTTAAAGGTTATAGATTGTGGCTTAGAAGTGTACCCGGCTTTAAGGTCGTGATAAGTCGTGATGTTGTGTTCAATGAATCTGAAATGCCATGTTTAAATGCTCCTTTGCCTGCTCCTTTGCCTGATGAATCTGAAAATGCTCCAAATGCGGTGGAGCAATTGAGTGGTTTAAGTGATTTCGAAAATTCTGAAAATTTGCATGCTGAAACTGAAACCAAACGTGCTGTGTTTGATAATTTACCTGCTGAAATTGCTGAAAATGAACCTGTTATTGCTGAAACAGAAAATCAGCATGCTGAAAATGGTGAAAATGTCGATGTGCATGATGAATATGTGGAAAACGTGCCTGAAAATGATGTTGATTTGCATGATTATCAACTTGCTAGAGATAGGACTAGAAGGGAACGTAAGAAACCTTCTAAGTTTGATGATTTTCACATGACTTCATATGCTTTTGGTGTTTTCGAGTCAATTGATAATTGTGAGCCTAAGTCTTATGAGGAAGCCCTAAAATCTGTGAATTCTTTGCAATGGATGAATGCTATGCGTGAAGAAATTAATTCGTTGCATGTGAATCATACTTGGTCTCTTGTTCCTAAACCTGATAATTGTTCCTTAGTGGATTGCAAATGGTTGTATAAGGTTAAACAAGAGAATGATTCTGTTAGGTTTAAGGCTAGACTTGTAGCAAAAGGCTTTACTCAACGTGAGGGTATTGATTATACCGAGATTTTTTCTCCTGTTGTTAAATTCACCACTGTGCGTGTCATGCTTGCATTAGTTGCTCATTTTGATTGGGAATTGAAGCAAATGGATGTTAAAACTGCTTTCTTGCATGGTGAATTGGATGAAAAAATTTATATGAAACAACCTGTCGGTTTTGTGGATGCTAAGAAATCTGATTATGTGTGTTTGTTGAAGAAATCCTTGTATGGTTTGAAACAATCTCCTAGGCAATGGAACAAGAAATTTGATATGTTCATGCTTTCTTTAAAGTTTAAAAGGAGTTCATATGATCATTGCTTGTACTTTAAAGAAAATGCTGTTGTTCCTGTTTTTCTGCTCATTTATGTGGATGATATGTTGCTGGTCGGTCCTTGCATTAAGTCAATTGAGCATGTTCAAAAATGTCTTAGTGATAATTTTGATATGAAAAACCTTGGAGATGCTAAAAGGATTCTTGGAATGAACATTATTCGTGATAGAAAAAATTCTGTGATTTTTCTTAATCAAATTTCTTATGTGGAGAAGATTTTGAGTAAATTTTCTATGTCGTCCGCAAAGTCCGTGAATGTCCCTCTTGCTGCCCATTTTGTGTTAAGTAAGGATCAGTCTCCCAAGACCGATTCTGAAATTGATTTGATGAAAAATGTGCCTTATTCAAATGCAATTGGTTCGGTGATGTACCTTATGGTTAGTACTAGGCCGGATATTGCTTATGCTGTTAGTTGTTTAAGTAGGTACATGTCTAATCCGGGTATGCCTCATTGGGAAGCTCTTAAGTGGTTGTTACGTTACTTGAATGGTTCTATGCATGTTGGTCTGAAATTTTCTAAGTGTTCTCAAGGTGTTAAACTTGTTGGCTATGTTGATTCAAATTATGCAAATGATAGAGATAATAGAAAATCAACAACTTCCTATGTCTTCACTTTGTGTGGTTCTTGTGTAAGTTGGAAATCACAACTACAACATATTGTTGCCTTGTCTACGACCGAATCTGAATATGTGGCTGTTACTGAGGCCTTTAAAGAGGCTGTTTGGTTAAAGGGCCTATTATGTGAAATTGGTTTGCTTGAAAAAGATGTTGTTGTGTTTTCCGATAGCCAATCGGGGATTCAATTGTGTAAAAATCCTGTTTTTCATGATCGCACTAAGCACATAGACGTTAGGTTCCATTTCATACGTGACATTGTTTCTAAAGGCTTAGTTAATCTTGAAAAAATTGCATCCGAGTTTAACCCCGCTGATATGGGAACTAAATGTTTACCTGTTGAGAAATTTAGATCATGCATGAGAACTTTGAACTTTGATTCGTGTGATTGATGTGCTTGTAAATGATGTGTGTGCTAGGGTAGTATACTTTGTGTTTGCTGCCTGTTTGATACGTGTGCGAGCTTCGTGAAAAGTGCAGGTGTCGTTAGGCGATGATGAAAGTCCTCCGGTCCCTCAAGGTGTCCGGTATTCGGTGGTGGGCCAAATCGGTGGAGAAATGTTAGGATATTTGGCCCAAAACCAAATCCTTATCTCAGGCCCAAGGATATCTCGGCCCAAATCCCGACTGGGCTTGGCCCTCTCTCACACTTAAAGGGCACGATGCTTTTGGACCGTTGGATTTAGGGATTTAATCCCAGCCATCCTTTGTACACCATAAATACTCCTCTCTCACATTTGCCCTAACCTAACTCTCACTTTCCTCTCTCTTGAGCTGCTGCGCCCATTTCTCTGTGAGAAAACCGATCACTCTCTCTCTCTCTCACTAATCTGTTCTCTTCGTGACTTCCCTTGTGAGAGCCGCCGTGAGTGTCGCCGTGAGTGCTATCGGAGTGCCGCCATAGTGCCGTCGCCACCGTCGTCGAGCTCTAATCGCCGGAGGCGAGTCTCTGTTTGAGACGTGAGCTTAGGTGACGGGGAGACCGGGTGCGTGGCTCGTGAGTGAGGTGCAGCCCGGGGTGCGGGCTGAGGAACCGGGGCTACTGTTTGTTGGCCACCGCCGAGCCGCTACTTACCGAGGGTGCCGGGCTCAAGGGCTATCTGAGCCGGGAGAGCTGACTTCGTGTCCCTCTCCTTCAGTCGTCGTCGAAAAGGGAGTTTTATCATTTCTTCTCTTTTATTTCGATTTTCAGCCTTTATCATATTTGTACTTAGTGTATTATCTATTCGATTATTGTTGTTCATTAGAACTTAATCGCGTATTTGATTGTAGGAAGAAAACGGGCCTGAAAGAAGCTGATTGAATCAGCCCGGGAACTCGGACAGCAGTTCGGGAGCCAACTGTAGACGAGCAGTAGCACCTGGAAGTCGAGAGGGCTAACAAGCAGCCTGTAGAGCTCAAGATAAGCTTTTGCTGCCAATGAGTCGAGCGGTTGAGTCGGGACGGCCACACAACATTATTGACAAAATCACCTTTTTAAATAAAATCACCTTTTTAAATCTTGTCTATGAAAATAAAAAATAATAAATCTAGGATGGAGAAGAGAACTGCGAAAAGAAAAAAATGAGAAAATCTTATGGAATTAAATGATTAGAAACTATTACATGAGAATATCTTATGGAATTGCCCGAGCATTATTTGAAGATCGAGCGCTGTCCAGTTAATTTTAATTTTCTAACTTTAGAATTCATTTATACTTCTCCCAAAAGTAATTTTGATTTTTTTTTTCAATTTTATATATCTATATATATAGATAATTTCTAACTTTAGAATGAAGATCGAGCGCTGTCCAGTTCATTTTGAGTTACTTTTCTAACTTTAGAATTCATTTATACTTCTCCCAAAAATAATTTTGATTTTTTTTTTCATTTTTATATATCTATATATATAGATACTTTCTAACTTTAGAATTAATTTATACTTCTCGCTAAAATAATTTTGAATTTTTTTAAGTTCTTCATTTATGAAAAATGGATGATGTTTATGGTACAAAACTAATTTAATGTCAAAGCCCTAAATATTTTCCACGGGGACACNTCTCCTAAATTTCATCCCCTAAAAAAAACTTCTACAAAACTACAGCAGAAAAATCTCCCCAATCAGCGGTCCTAAGTGAAAGTCAACCCAAATTTGTCAACTCTCAAACAAGGCCTCCGTTGACCTCCCTCCAAAAATAGAAAACCTTAAAGACCAAGAACCAGTAACATTGTTATGCCAATAGTAAACCCAAAATCATCTCTAACACACCCTCAATGGCTTCCAAACTCACCAATTTCCATTTCTCATCATCATATTCATATGCAGCTGCATTATTCATTGCAACAATGAGCTGCACCAATGTCCTCGTAACCGAGGGTGTAATCGGCGTAAATTGGGGCCGGCAAAACGCACAGCGGCTAATACCTTCCGTGGTGGTCGATCTCCTCCTCCAAAACCATGTTCCCGCGGCCCGAATCTACACAACCGAGCCCGACATACTCGAGGCTTTCGTCGGTAGCGGCATCAACCTCGCCATTACCATTTTCGATGTCAGCAAAGTCGCCACTTACGAGGATGCTCGGTCGACGGTCGACCGCAAGTCCGCATGGTTCGACCCCTCCAACATAACGTACGTTTTAATAACACGTGCTCGAAAAAAAAAAAATCAAACTATATACATGGTTTAACTTTAAGTTAACTAACATAATGTAAACATATATCGTCAGGCGAGTCTACGTCGGGAACCAGATGTTTGCGCCGATACTAAACGACACGAAACTACAGAGCAAGGCAGTCGACATGCTTAACAACACACAAAGGGCGCTCAACGATGCCGGCTATAGCCACGTGAAGGCGACCTTGACCCATCCTTTCTTCGTACTAAACCACAACTTCACGAGGCCTTCCGAAGCCGAGATCAACGTCTTGGTCCACGAGCAGTTCATGAGGTACCTCGACATCGTCAGAGCCAGCGGGGCCCCCGTCTGCGTCGACCTCTTCCCGATCGAGATCATGCGCGCCCTCGGCATTCACGACTTCGACTTTGCCTTCGCCGACAACCGATCAACCCACGTCGTGACCGACGTCGGGGGCGCAGTGTACACCAACGCGTTCGAGTTCATGTACGACTCCTTCATGTGGGCCCTCGAGAAGGTCGGGGCCCACGACGTGGAGGTCGTCGTCACCCAGATCGGGTGGCCCACTGACGGGTACCCGAACGCCAGCGCAGCCAACGCCGAGCGGTTCTACAAGGCCCTCCTCCCGCTCGTCTCCAGCGGCCGAGGGACACCCAAGCGGCCAGGCAAGCACATCGACGTTTACGTGCACGCGCTCACGGACGAGAACAAGAACCCGCCAAACGTGCCCTACGGGCGGCATTGGGGGATCTACCGGTCCAACGGGGAGCCGAAATACCGGGTCGACCTAACGGGTCAGGGTCGGGACGTGCTCCCGGCACGGGCCCGTGATATCAACCGGATGCCCGAGCGGTGGTGCGTGTTGGACCCGTCATTGGCGGACGACGAGAGGGTCGAGGCAGAGTATAGGGTCGCGTGCGGTGGGGGGGACTGCACGAGCATGAGCACGGGAGGGTCGTGCAGCGGGCTCGACAAGTGGCAGAACGTGTCGTACGCGTTCAACATGTATTTCCAGGCAAAGTTTCAAAACGAGAAGGAGTGCACGTTCGGAGGGCTCGGGAAGGTCGTGACGGAAGACCCGTCGGCGGGTGAGTGCGTGTTCCCGGTGGAGGTCGTGAAGGGGCAGCAGAATAACTACGCTCCCAAGCGTGCCGATGGGAGTAGAGTTCATGAGGTGCCTAGGTTTGATATGATACTTGTGCTTTTGGTTTCAACCCTTATAGGCTTTTGGTGAGTGATTTTCAGCTTGTAGAATGATGGATAATTACCTTTTAGTTTAGCTGCACAGAATTCATGCTGCAAGCTCTGTTGTTTTTTTTTTTTTTAAGAAGTTTTGATGATGTTCATCAGATGGCATCATTGCTGCAAACTGATCTTGTAATTAGAATAAGGTTCAGTTGTTTTATACATGGATATTATTCTATTTCAGTACCAAAGGAGTTTTTATTAGCTGAACAGATATGTATACTTACGTGATCAGATGGCAGAATTTAAATAATAAGGATTTCTAAATATGCAGGAACAGATTTTACATGTCCAGCTGATAAATTCAGTTGATATGGAATGAGAGCTTATTGTATAAGAAAAATATGCAGACATCAAAGGATACGAGTCATGTTGATTATTACATATTGTTTTACAGAAAATACATCCCGACAAGTATTATTGTTGATTTTGGTAATATTATAATGAGTAGAGAAACGAACGCTTGTCATGTGTATTTTCGGTAAATCTATCTGCAAATCATTCTGGTAGGATCGAATTTTTCCATCATTTAATTTGTTAATTAAAATTAGAATCCATATACAACTAACAATTAGCCATTTATCTCCCAAATCAGCTAAAATAAAAATATAAATAAATAAATAACATCAGCTAAAATAAAAATCTCACCCCACCAAATGTCCTTCATTTCAGATATACAATGCGAGTTAAGGAAAAAAAATACAAATAAATAAATAGAGGAGAAAACCCAAAAGGGCAAAAGACAAAAATTTTGTGTTATTTACTTATTTATGCCATTTATTTCCTGATAATTGTGATATCATCTCGATTCACTGATCCAAAATTTCTCCCCATTATACCCTTCGAAAAACTATGATTACTAACCTGCAATTTGCAGCGATTTCCCTTACGGTTGTCGGCAATATTACTGTCGAGACAGAGGGCACGATAGGGAACAACTGGGGACGACAAAACGCGCAGAGGCTCGTCCCGTCAATGATCAAAATGTCAAAGCCCTCAATATTTTCCACGTGGACACCAAGATTACAACACCAAAAAAAAAAATCTCCTAAATTTCAGCCCTTCAAAAAACAAAACTACAGCATAAATATCTCCCCAGTCAGCGGTCCTTGTTGAAAGTGAACCCAAATTCGTAACTCTCAGACAAGACCTTCGTTGACGTCCCTCCACAAATAGAGGGACAAATAGAAAACCTGAAAGACCTAAAACCCAATAAGAACATTATTATGTCAATAGTAAACCCAAAATCATCTCAACACACCCTCAATGGCTTCCAAACTCATCAATTTCCATTATTCATCATTATATGCAGCTACATTATTCATTGCACCAATGAGCTGCACCAATTTACACGACACTGCAGAGCAATGCAGTCGACATGCTTAACAACACACAAAGAGCGCTCAACGATGCCGGCTTTAGCCACGTGAAGGCGACCATGAGCCATCCTTTCTCCGTACTAAACAACCAATTCACGAGGCCTTCCGAGGCCGAGATCAACGTCTCCGTCCACGAGCAATTCGTGAGGTACCTCGACATCGTCAGAGCCAGCGGCGCCCCCGTCTGCATCAACCTCTTCCCGGTCGAGATAATGCGAGCCCTCGGCATTCACGACATCGACTTCGCCTTCGCCGACAACCGGTCGACCCACGTCGTGACCGACATCGGGGGCACCGTGTACACCAACGCGTTCGAGTTCATGTACGACGCCTTCGCGTGGGCCCTCGAGAAGGCCGGGGCCCACGACGTGGAGGTCGTCGTGACCCAGATCGGGTGGCCCACCGACGGGTACCCGAACGCCAGCGCAGCCAATGCCGAGCGGTTTTACAAGGCCCTCCTCCCACTCGTCTCCGGCAGCCGGGGGACACCCAAGCGGCCGGGCAAGCACATTGATATTTACGTGCACGCGCTCAAGGACGAAAACAAGTACCCGCCCGACCGGCCCTACGGGCGGCATTGGGGGATCTACAGGTCCAACGGGGAGCCGAAATACCGGGTCGACCTAACGGGCCAAGGTCGAGACGTGCTCCCGGTCCGGGCCCGCGGGATTAATCGGATGCCCGAGCGGTGGTGCGTGTTGGACCCGTCGTTGGAGGACGACGAAAGAGTCGAAGCAGAGTATAGGGTCGCGTGCGGTGGAGGGGACTGCACGAGCATGTACACGGGAGGGTCGTGCAGCGGGCTCGACAGGTGGCAGAACGTGTCGTACGCGTTCAACATGTATTTCCAGGCAAAGTTTCAAGACGAGAAGGAGTGCGAGTTCGGAGGGCTCGGGCGAGTCGTGACTGAAGACCCGTCGACGGGCGGGTGCGTGTTCCCGGTGGAGGTCGTGAAGGGGCAGCAGAAAAACTACACTCCCAAGCGTGCCGATGGGAGTAGAGTTCATGAAGAGCAGAAAGACTACACTCCCAAGCGTGCCGATGGGAGTAGAGTTCATGAAGTGCCTGGTTTTGATATGATACTTGTGGTTATGGTTTCAACCCTATGGGCATTTTTTGTTGAGTGATATTCAACTTGTAGCATAGGAAAGTAGATTAAATGAGGGGTTTACGGCGTGCTTCGATATAAATATATCTGCTCAAAACAATTTTTTTTAGTTAACCAGAGTGAATTTTGAAAAAAGTGGTATTGTTAGTTGTTAGTGCGATTTTGAGTTTATATTAAAATAATATTTAAAATAATAAAATAATTAAAGTTGATTTGATGTAAAAGTAAGAGATAATGTGAAGTGATAGTTAGTTAAAATTATTTGAACGAATAAATTGTGAATTAAAGTTGATATGATGTGTAAAAATAATTGATTAATATTATTTAATTATACGGATAATATACACAGGATAGTGAAGTTGGGTTAAAATTTAGTTAGATTTTGAATATAAATTAAATATTTTAAGTATGATTTGATGATGTCTATTAGATGGCATCATTGCTGCAAAATCAACATTTTTGCAACTGATCTTATAATTATAACAAGGTTTAGTTATTTTGTACATGGATATTGTTTTTATTTCAGTGCCATAGGAGTTTCATTAGCTTAATAGATATCAAAGGATACGTGTCTTGTTGATTATTTACACATTGGTATACCGAAAGTACAACTTGACAAGTATTCATGGATGGTTGATTTTGATAATATTATAATGAGTAGAGTAACGAACGCTTGTCATGTGTATTCACGGTAAATCAATCTATAAATCATTCTCATAGGATCGAATTTTTCCACCATTTAATTAGCTAACTACAATTAAAATCTATATACAACTAACAATTAGCCATCTATCTCCCAAAATATCTCCCTCACAAAAACCTCAGTTAAAAACCAACGGATAAAAATCTCACCCCACCAAATGTCCTCCATTTCAGATATACAATGTGAGCTAAGGAAATGAATAAAAATAAATAAATAAATAAAAAGGAGAAAACCCAAAAGAGGAAGAACCAAAAACATATATTGTTTGTGTTACTATGCCATTTATCTTTGATAATCGGGATATCATCTCGATTCATTGATCCAAAAGTTTCCCTACATTATTATACCCTTCGAAAAACTATGATTACTAACCTGCATTTTGCAGCGATTTTCTTTACGGTTATCGGCAATATTATTGTCGAGACAGAGGGCACGATAGGGATCAACTGGGGACGACAAAATGCGCAGAGGCTCGTCCCATCAATGGTGGTCGACGTGCTTTTGCAGAACCAAGTCCCGGCTGCAAGAGTTTACTCGACACAAGAAGACATATTAGAGGCGTTTGCATGGAGCGGGATTAACCTCACAATCACCATTTTTGACATCACAAAGGTTTCGAATGAGAATGACTCGAAAGCATGGGTACAGAACAAAATCCACTGGCTCGATGATGCAAGCATAAGGTATAAATATTAAAGACCACGGCTTTTTTTTCTTTTTTTTTTTTTTCCCTTTCTT
>BKCP01000558.1:305855-342191 GCA_008636005.1 Striga asiatica | reverse complement strand
AAAAAACGTTCGACTTAAGGTTGTGTTTGGTAAACCTAACTGATTAGCCAATTTATAGCTTTTAAGTGAATTTCAAGCTTCCAGTTGATAGCTTATAACTTATGACTTATGGCTGAAAATAAAAAGGTTTGGTAAAATTAGCTGATAAGCTAGCTGAAATAAAAAATCTCAATTTGAAAAACTACCTAAGGAAGCTTATTTCAACTGGTCCTACCAAACTAAACTTATTTCAATACAGGAAGCTTATAAACTAATCAAACAAGTCCCCATTGAAATAAGCTAATCTAAGATTCGACTCGACTTTGACCCGACAGGTCAAACGGGGAGCCCAAGTACCGGATAGACCTGACGGGGCAAGGAAGGAATATTTTCCCAGTGAATGCTCGTGGGATTATGCGGATGCCCCAACGGTGGTGCATGTTGGACCACGAGAAGGCGGCTGGGGACAGGACAAAAGTGCAGGTTCACTATGAGAAGGCGTGTGGGCCCAAGGGTGGGGACTGCACGAGCCTGGCGCCTGGGGGCTCGTGCAGTAGGCTCGATGATATGGAGAAGGTTTCTTATGCGTTCAATATGAATTTCCAGTCTCACTTTCAAGATGAGGAGCAGTGTTGGTATGAGGGGCTCGGGAAGGTAGTCACGGAGGACCCGTCGAGGGGGACCTGCGTTTTCCCGGTCGAGGTTGTCAAGGGTCAACAGGACAATTTCAAGAATTAGAAGAGTGGGGTCCACAAGGTACGAAAGGCTTTGAGGGGTAGTAAGTGCTCTCAGTTTTGATGTTACGGTCGAGTGTTTGCTGAAAAGAAAGGAATGGGGAAAGAGGGAAAAAAAAAGTTTTGTGGGTGGATCAGACGGTCAAAATCCTGCTGAAACTGGGCAAGAAAGAAATTTATCTTTTTTAAGGGCCTATCTATGCCAGGACAACAAACGGCATTCATTTTTTGCAGGGAANACCCGAATCGAGAAAAAACACACAAATCGAAGAATTTGAACAAAATCAATGAAAGAGAAACAAAAAAAAAAATACGGTATGACGTTTACTTGTAGAAAGCTATTGACATTTTGACCAAAGTACACATGAAAAGTCCCTTAGTTTCAGTAAAGGGTTTCTCGTTTTTCTTCTTTTCTTTTCTTTTTTTCCCCGCTCATGGTTCTTTCTGGTATTAAACTTTTGTAGCGTGCTCAAGTCTAAATTTTTGACAAACTTACTGCAAGTTTGATGAACAAAATCGACATAAATAGACAAAGTGTATACGAGTCAATTCCCACAGTTGAAGGGTCTAACCGGGATGAAGATGCAACTTGCTTTTAATAATGGCACAACAGAAGGAAGTAGAGAGAGCGCGTGAAGATCCATTTTCTTTGAAGAACTCCAATAATGTATCATCTCCGAAGAAGCTTTAGTACATCCCCAACAAGATGCAACGAGCCCGTAACAAGAACCTGGAAATTCATAATCACAAATATACAAAGCAATCAGCAAAATCCTTAGTTATGACATCTTTCCATTGTAATATAATGCGGAATAATTTCAAGAACTACAACTGTTCAGCTTGATTTTTATTTATTTTAAAAAATGCCTCTTTTGAATTTCATATTAAAAATACCTGGATTCTGTAGGCAGGATTTTCCTTAGCATAATTCCTTAACCAGTTGATAGTCATCGGCAGAGAAGAGACTACAGCACTGCAAGTATTTATATCCTCCACAGGACTGCAATTAGATATATCATCATCGAGACTGAAACTTCGTGGCAGAGTAGTGTTCGGTTTTTGCATCTCAAAACTCTTGCTAACTGCATATGATTGGGTAAAAAAAAACAAATGAGGATTTTAATCCAAATGAACCAAAAAGTAAGTGATATCTAAGTTTGCCTTGATACTATATAACATCTTCCGTAAAGGTATGTACTTCAATTTTCATTCCATATATGCCCCTAATTGTTAATCTGGGATCAGATGAGTACATTTGTGTAGATCCATTTTTTACGGAAACCATGCTGAAAATGAACAAAAATTAATTGGTCGTAATCGCATGAACTGATAAATGCAACAGATTAACTGTGTTGAACATCTTAATATGCATGAGAGGAGCTCATGACTAATCTTTTAAAAAAAAAGTTCGGACAGGGTTTCAAGAAAATATNNNAAAAAGGGGGAATGGAGGTGACCTTTTCCATGAATAATTTCTTCCCATACTCTCTGAAGATTAAACTGCCAAGTTAAATCCTTGGAGGGGATCTCCATAGGAACAGCTGACGAACCAGAGGTGACCTTGCTGTATGTTGAGATACTCGGAACAAAAATAGCTTTTGTGAAGTAAGTACCTGAGATAGATAAGTTGGGGCTAAGTCTCATAATGACTAAGCTAGACAAAACTGGGACGGATAACAGAGAAAAAAAAGATACCAAAATAAGAAAAGAAAAAATATTGTCCATGTACTTCGTCACATTCTTTATTTAAATTTTAACGTATTGTTACGTCACTTAAAGCTAAATTCACATTCAGGACTTCATATAGGCCATGCAGAGAGAAAATTCCATGGGAGTCGAAATATGATTCATAACAAATAACAGCCACGGTTAAGGCTTTATAACTAAAAAACACGTGTGGACCCCATACCCGATAAAGCACACGTATCAACAAGTGTTGGAAGAAGGATTTGGGGATCTCTCACATCCATACAGTTGAATAAGAGGATCTGCAAAATAAAAGGCATATAAAATAGAGGAATGATTTATATATGCATAGACTTTAACTACTTTTTAAATAATGTGAAAAGATCCCTAGAAAGTCTTTACATTCTTGAAGATTTTGACCGAGTCATTCTTTCCCGGTTGAACATGACCATTGCTCCAAACTTTGTTCAAGTGAGCAGCTGAAGGCTGGTTTTGGTTTTCTTTAACAGCACTCGAAAACCACCCGGCACAAGCCTCCATGCTTTCGGGACTGTGGGCCCCATCCAAGTAAAAGACCAAATCTCCTGAAGTACTATTTTCGATTGTTCCATCTGAATCTGACGATTTTGAGTGTGAGTCGTGAACAATCTGCGCCCTTCCTAAAAGACGTGCTGTAGTGAGACCCCTTAGAAATGCCTCGGGCAAATTATCTTCCAGGTCAGCCTGAAGGTAACGTCCAAACAGATAGTTTAAAAGGGCCCAAGAAAAAAGAGTAGACGAAATGTGATAAACTCGAGGGAATCATCCAGTAAAAGTTCCAAGAATTGACAATAATGAATTGTTAAATTGAAGAAGTGGTCTCCCCAAATTAACAAACAAAAACAAAAAATAAAAAGAATGAGGAAAAGAAGTATTCTTGTGGCTGCCATTATGGCACGATCTCGGCATATCTATTCCTTTGTGTAAGAGCACTCTGTCACTACTTTTCATGTACTTTCAAATGCAAACCATCACATTCATTCTCCGTTTTCAACAAAAATTCCATAGAAAGTCAACAGAATCAGTACATTATCTTATTTCAATAAACCCATAATATTTGAAGTTTCTCACTATAAAAACTCAAATAAATTAAGAATTATTCACCAGCATTCTATCATACAAGCTGAGGCACAGGTTTCATAAATCCCGTTATATGAAAGGTCTTCTATGCCTCAAAAATAAAATAAAAAAATGAAGAGAAAAAAAATCGACAAAACAGGATTATGTTATGAGTTAAACTGACATGTTGGAACAGCTTCTCCCAATTTCCTGTTCTTTGGAGCCAACTTTTACAAAGAGCAACAGCAAGACCAGCATTGGTCAATTGGTGGTCGCCCGACAAGCTTAGTTTCTTTTCTTTTAATTTTCTACGATCAAGAGCAGCAACAATTTCCAAAGGGACCTGCAACAAATAATATCTGGATCAAGGAAAAATCAAGTAATCAAAAATCAAGAAAATGAAAGTGTCAGACTCCATCATCAAATAATCAAAACTCAAGGTTTTATGGTGTCTTGTACTTTTGCATTTATGAAAATTTAGGTCAAACGATCAATAAAAATATATAATGGGCTTCATGTTTTGCAATAAAAAAGAACTGACTAGAGAGAAACCTTTTTATTCTAAAGATATTCATTTCTTTTACTAAAATATTTCATACAACATGACCCCGTCAGACATACAAACAAGAAAAGGTCACATACCATCAGATTTTGGGCCTTCTCCCAAAGAACATCCATAGCTTCACATAATTGTGGTACCGTGAAGGCAGGGACTTTAGGCTTCACGAGCAGAGAAGACATTAAACCAATTCAAAAAATACTAGAAAGTCGAAACTGCCAATTCAAATGTAAAAGGAATTACACAATATATAACGTTTATGAAAACTCCACATTGTACGGGTTTCCCATTAATAGTTTTGTACCTTAAAAATTCCAGCTTTTTGAGAAGCAATCTTGCCCAGTGTATCTCCTGAATATAAGAATTTAAAAAAATGGTTAGCTTCTATAATTTTGTTAATAAAAATAAAAAAATAGTAGAACAGAAGAGGATCTGAGTGTTATCCCATGTGATCACTTATCAGGTCCACTCGAAATAATAGATCAGCAGGAATATGAGAGAAAGAACGCACCCAATGTTTCCATATGATCCATTCCCAGTGGGCTAACCCCACAAACTACAGGGTTCTTGATCTGTTCAATAATGACCATAAAATATTATAATGATACGATGTACTTAAAATAGAAGTCACTAAATGTATAACTCGGGCATTTCAAATCCACAAAGTTGACTAAATCATCTGAATATAGATATAAGAGTTACCACATTCGTTGAATCTCTGGTCCCACCAAGACCAACTTCAATTATAGCAACATCAACCTGTGAAAACAAATCTCACTAAAAGATACGATAGAATAATGCATATACTTCGGGCCCTGGCCTCCATCTTTGTACCAAAAAAAAATAATAATAATGCATATACATTTAGTATGTAACAAACGTTAAAGTTAAGGAGTACGAAAGATGATACCAAATAACCAACCTTTTCACTTGCAAAAATCTTAAAGGCCATAACAGTGAGGAACTGGAAAAGAGGTGGCATAGGCAAATCATCAGTGATATTCTCCTGCAAGAAACACACGGTTAAGCAAGTCAATAGTTGAAAATTGGAATGTAATACGAAGCCAAAGTAGAATTCGAATGTTAATAATTATAGGATTAGGTTTTTATAGTATATAACTTTGATACAAAGTTCCTTTTTCTATCTTAAACACAAAACAAGGGGGAATTTTTTTAGTTTTTGCCCGGTCCATTTCATTTCAGAAGTGAAATTCAACCATCTTTCTGCACATTATACCCGACCATTTATCTCCATTTATATGGTAATATTAATAATTTGCTACTTGGCGTGGGAAATCAAGGTTACCACTAACCAGTTATCCCATGGAGAGGATTATCAGAAAGAACCCAAAATTCAAAGACATCCTAGGCTACATGTTTTTACTTGAGTAGTGGAATTTAACGAGATCCACATTACCAAATTCTAGAAAGAATTTAATAGAAATATGAAAAAATAACAAGAGAACTAAGTGTATTCGCATACCTTCAGCTGATGCCAACATTCCCAAAAATAATGGAGAAACTTTTCTTCAGATATATCCAACCTACAAGAGAACAAAGATACATAAGTGATTATGATTCCCAAAGATCCATAACATCTACAATGACGAAGGTAGTAACCAGGGAATATAAACAATGATGAAGGTTGTCCGGGGGTCACCTAGTGCATTTATGATTCAACTATATCTATTACAGCAAATATAATTTTCACCCCTTTTTCCTTAAATTTTTTACCAAAGCAGAAAGAGCTTTAAAAAGAAAAGAAAAAAAAAACACAGCAATAGTTATGTGGATCTGTAGCAACTTTTAGTAACCAGTAGCAATAATATTGATATATAAGAATTAAAATGCTAACCCATCTAGGCGAAATCTTTCTCTCACATCAATTAAATGTGGTGATGTAAATAGTCCAGTCCTGAATCCACATTCCCTCAGAATTGCCTCACAAAAAGCGCATGTTGAACCCTGAAATGTTAAAGGTAAAAGAGCCTTAAAGAAACAAAATGTTTGTATCCTGGCAACGTCAAGTCTCACATCTCCTCTCCCTATGGTCGAGACGCCTTACCAGGAAAATCACTTTTATTAAAAACATGTCAGTTCTGATGGTTCAATAGATAAGACCAGAATTGTTGAACTATTTATTTCAAAGAATACTTAAGCCTCATTCCAGAAAATGATCGTCCTTTTTTACATTCCAATATTTATCTTACACAGGGAGTAGAAGTGAGAAAAAATTTTAGATATCAACAAGTGATTCCAATATTACCTTTCCTTTAGTCCCAGCAACATGAATTATTTTAAGCCCGGCAATATGTTCTTCCAAGCCCAAAATCTGACATGGCAGCATGCATTTATTTCTCACTTGTAGAAAATTCCATAAATGTGTACAGTTAAGCAATTTCTAAGGCATTATAAACACAATCCTAAAGGGCTATCCTGTCAAGACTTATAAGATACAGCATCACATCCAGAATAGAAAATATCCAAACAAAATCAGTGAAACTTTACTAGAAAACATATAACTTCGGTTTGAAGTTAACTATATCAATAATTACAGGTCATATTCAAATGCCCTGCATGTCCAAACGGTAGACCAGATCCATCCAAGTGCTTGAAAACTGTAGTAAGCTTCTCGAAATGACGGTTAGATTTTATGCCCGACTATAAGCTAGTAAAAATCCCTCAATGTAAAGAAATCTAGCAGCGGAAAACGAATTTTTACGCCTGTGTAATCCTAATTTACATGGGGTAAAACTACAATTAAACAAGAATGGCAAATTGGCTACTTGGTTGTCCTTCACACTAGATAAAGACTACAAAGATAGTATCATGTGCAGTTCCTATCAAGTTACCTTAACATACATCGACATTCTCTCCAATTTGCTGTACTTATCACTTACTGCTGACCCATCTCCTCGTCTTTTGCTAGAAATGAGGGACGAAAGTGCCTCCATTGCAGCATCATATGAAGATGGAAGGTATGAATCTGTCGGTATTTCTTCAATCGTATTGTTGTTCTCCATAGGCTCCATAAACTCAGCTGCTAAACCTAATATATTTAAGACAAATATGTTAAGAAACTCGAAATGACCCAATCATGACTGAGCATTAACCAAATGATAAATTTTTGTATTTTCTTTTCAGTTTTCATATACACCAAATGTAAGTGATTGTCACTGCACCTTTATGTCCTGTTTGTACTCGCGAGTGCAGTCCCTTGATTGCAATTTGACCAAAGGTATTCGAGTAAGGAGGCAGGCATGAAGCTTTCAAAGGCAATCCGGAGGGAAATATGTCTTTCCTCCGATACAAGCCCAAAACGCCAGCTAAGCCCGGTCTCAGAAAGAGGTTTTTATACTTAAGCATACGTAAATCAAAACCTGAGGGACCACAAACTATCAATTAGGAAAACCGTGCATTGCCGCCTCTTGAAAGTATGAATCGGATGAGAATATGACCACAAACTGAAAATTTTACATGTAGTATCTTCATATCATTTAAGTAACATGTGAAGCAAAGTACTTTCTCCAGAGCCTAGAATAAAAGGACACAGTCTTACAGAGTCTTTACAACCTACTGCAGCAGCTAAAGATGGATTGCAAACTAAAATATGGTATCTTTAAAGGAACTGAAATGTTGACACACAATTCAAATGAAAGGAAATGAAAACCCATATATAATAAGCACAGCATGTATGTTCAGAAAGATTCATATTCGAATCCGGCAAAACTACAGAAGGGCATATCCACAAGTTAAACATCACAGACAAAATGTGAACAACTTAAAGCAAATCTAATGACTGAAGAAGGAACCAAAAAAAAAAAAAATCTTTACCATAGCCACCAATATAACCACACACATAAAAATGTTATCTTTCAGAAAGACTCAGTACCCTTCAAGCTCGCTCTTGAGTTTTGAGCTCCCACTACATCATATGATACCAAGCAGACAATATTTCGAAACTTCCAAGAATGAATTTTTATGAAACCAATCGAAGTACAAAAACATTCAGAACAGAGAACTAAATCAGTTGCACAAACAATCAGACAATGGAATTCAGAATACAGATAGAAGAAACCTACTGAACGGAGTCAGACCCTTCGTGTGCGTTTCTTATGGAGATAAACCCTCCGCCATTTTCCCTTTCTTCTTTCCTATAAAAAGAGTATCAAGTGTAGTCGAATCTCAGAGAATATTGCTGGTGTGTCAGTCTATCTGTCTCTATCTCTGTGTGTGCGCGTTATGTTAGTCCTCAATTTGTGGTTGTTGAGTAACTTCCATTTTATAGTCTCCAGTAGGGATCCACAAAACCGAGCCGAAACTGGAAAATGGAATCGAATCATGCATTTTGGTTTGCGTTTTTAGTTTGGAAACTTTNNNCTATATTGTGGTGCAATTTATTTGTTTTTTTAATAATGTCAGTTTTCAATTTTCTTATTTCGGTACAATTTTGTACTAAACTACACCAAATTAAATAAACTTGAATAGAAAATTTGAGGTAAAATCGAAAATCCAACATAAACGTACATTTCAGTGCGAATTGGTTGATTGTTTTGAGTGTATAAAATTCTATGATTGGTTTCACTTTAGATTTTTTTTTTTCTTTTTGTGTTTGTGGCATTGATAATGTTTCCCAAATTAGTGCGACAGAATTTATTCCTGGTTTTTTCATATTTATTCTCTTCTTATTTTCTTTGCTTTTGGGGTGCCGACTTGCATCAATAAAAAGAAAAATAAAAATTACATTTTTTCCTTCTTTTGTATACAAATGTTCAATTTTGTAAGGAACCATAAAATCTAAATTTTAATGTGGGTAAAAGCTGAAATATTGGGATTTTGGATATATTTTTATTTTGGTTGACTTCAAATTATGTACTACCAATTCTCCAAAAGTATTGGAACAGTTTTCCATTGACCTTGGAAATAATTATGAACACAACTCTTTTGACACTCTTGTAAAAGTCTTCTGGGTCAGATATTCCCTAAAGGCTAGGGATGCGGAAATTGTGTGGGAATTTGGGTTATCGTGGCTGAAAGAAGTTGACCACGCCAGATGTGGTTTATCACCTGATGGGTTACGCCCAAGTTTGAATTCTATAGCTTTCTGGCGAGGATCAGGGAATTGCAACAATGGAAGAACAATGTTTTGCGATGCGGCAGTTCGAGACTCGGAGATCGGACTAGGCTGTTGGATTCGGGAATTTACAGGAGTTTGTATGATGGCCTTTACCGCCCGTATGACTGGTTCTTTTTCCCCTCTTTTGGCGGAAGCCTTAGCTATTCGACACGGTTTAAGAATTGCTATGGACTTGGGCATAAATCTTCAGTCGGTTTCCACGGACTCTATGGGCGTCATTAGTGGTCTTTCCCACCGAGAGGAGCTCCACCCATTGCTTGGAGTATTTGACGATATTAGAGCCCTGCTCTTTTCCCTCAACTGCAGTCGATGCGATCATGTGCCAAGGGACTAGAATGAAGTAGCACACAACTTGGCGAAGAGGGCGTTTGTATCGCAATCTTCTTATGTTTGGAGTGACAATCTTCCTATTTTCTTTCCCTCGTTTTTTGTAACTCTTGTTATGTGATTGTATGTTATCAATTTATTAGCGAAAAAAAAAACAAATAAGTTTATAAACTTTGGTATGTTTATAGTCTCACTTTCAATGTCTCATAACCAACCCCTGATTTCTGCACAATTTTTCAATGTAACATTTTTATTTTTTTTAAAAAAAGAAAAAAGAAAATTGTGGCCTAGCAAATTAGCCTTTGACTCATTCATCCAAAGGATTATGCACCTCTGTTGTAATCCATAGGCTGATTATAATGCCATTAGATTGAACCTTCACAATAGATTTTACCTTACAGGAAAATAAAAATTTTAAGCTGAAAAAAAAGTGAAAATTTATATATAAAGAAACAAAATGCATCTAAATGTCACAAACATTGTTCTTCAACAAACCACCCACAATCCCATTTGTGCTGCTGCCACCAAAAAAACCAAACCAAAGTTTGTTGATGAGGGTAGAAAAGAAAAAGGAACAAAATAAAAAATAAAAAATAAAGCAGCATTAATCTGGTTAAATGAAAGTACTACTTTGTCTACAATGGATATGGCCAGCAATAAGAGAATCAATATTTCCATTCAAGACTGCATTTACATCAGAAAATTGGACTCCCGATTTCAGGTCATGCACCATATTGTTTGGCCGAAAAACATATTTTCGGGTAATTTGACTCCATCGGTCAATCGAAGCAACTTTCTTGATATTTTCCACGCTTGATATGCCTTGGTCAAGCATAACTACGAGTAGTTTGGCTTTCAAACGATTGAGCGCTTTTAATTTGTTCGCAAAGCGACTCCTTTCGCCTAGCCACGAGACAGTCGCTTAGCACTAGTCAATTGTTTTTCTTACTTATATATGTATTCTATTGGGGAAAAATAAAAGAATATAGACAAAGTCAAGAAGTTCAATGATAACAAAATGACATAATTAATTAATAAATTACCTGCCGATTGGAATTCTAAACCCGTTGGCAAATGCCGGACATGAACTGATGAAGTGTACGAAACCATCAAATCCTCATCATCAATTAACAGACAAGGAGATTTGTCAATGAATAGAGGAATTACATCCACATATGCAACAACGCAAGCCTAAAAATATTTGTAAAGAAAAATCGAGTCCCGTTATAAGCACATTTCAAAGCGGGTCAGAAAGTGAAAAATAACAGCTTATACGCATTAGAGAAACTAACTACCTTCCATACCTCAGAATGAGAAGTAGAATTTTTTTGGAGACTTCTTATCATAGAGTGCACACCTCTTTCTCCCGATAAATACCCGTAAGCGAACTTAAATTCCAACTCAATAGTTGCAGACTTTAAACCGCCATTATCTGAAGGAAAACTCTCTACAATCCTCCCAACATAACCCTGCCTTTCGGCCCATTTCATGTACACCTGTGCCAGCTGTCCTGTCCATCTCTGGATTACATATAGTTTATATTCGATAGGGATCATTAATAGAACTCCTCTAAAATATATAGTCTAAATTAAAAAAGAATTCGAACCCAACCTCAGAATATGAATCTTCATGTCTCGATTCAAGAACAATGCATGCTCCTTCCATGTCGTACGGCTCCTTGAGAAGCTTGGACAGCTCGTATTTGTCCAGATAATTGTTCAAAGACAAAGAAGTACTGTACGCTTGCTTTAATAATGTGTAGTTAACAGCATCTGTTTCGGCAAGCTCTGTTATAAGTTTAGCTTCCTCTGCCTAAAGATTCCAAAAAAAAAAAGTAAAAATAGAGAAATAACCTTGGACCAATATTTTGTGTTAATAAGGCAAAAAACTTCATGCAATATAGAGCAGCCAATAGGCTAAGCACTCTGAACAAACTGAAGCAAAAAGAAGCAAATTCGTAATAACACCTTATACGTGAGATCCTTGAGAGTATCAACCACCTTGGCACTTTCTGCCAGCTCATTCAGGATCTCGTTTGATTTGCTTAGGTCATCCCACAAGTTGTAATCTCGAATAACTTCTTCTTGATTGATGTGCTTAGATACCTCGAATTCCAATGCCGTTGGAGCTAACATCTCCACGCGAAGAATAGAATCTTCTATTCTCTTTCTCAATGAAAACATACCTATACGAACAGAAGACAATATTGACAGTCCTCATTTATGGAATAATACCAAAGATTAACTGGGACGGACAAAAGCACCGAGTAAAATCTCCAGACCAGTCCAGAGAAAGGTTCACGAATACTCACAAAAAAATATCATCTGGCTTAAGAGAGAGAGAGAGAGAGAGAAAACACACACACACACACAATAACTTCATCTGCTTCTCTATAATTTAGCTAAATCTACAGGTCTAGTTCAGCTTCTGATTCTACTTACACAGACAAAGAAAGCAATTTTTTGCCATTTATTCGCCAAAAATCTATCCTTTTAATACTGTTGAAGTTGTAACAAAAAGTTATCATCTGGCTTAAGAGAAAAGAAAAATAATAATAACTGCATCTGCTTCTCTATAATTTAGCTAAATCTACGGGTTTGGTGCAATGGGTTTCTAGTTCAGCTCCTGATTCAACTTAAATGGACAAAGAAAGCATTTTTTTTTCTTTGCCATTTATTAACCAAAAATCTCTCCTTTTTAATACTAATGAAGTTTTTAGCTTTGCATACACTACTAACTTCAAAAACATTTTGGGGATATGTTAAATTAAGGTAGCAAAAAGCAAGATTCAAGAATGAGAAAATGCTAAGTAATAAGAATTTAAGCCCCCAGAAAACAAATACTCCCACAGTCCCGCAGGATCCACCCCAACTGCCAAACAAACACAGACCCATAAACATTTCTTCGAAACTAAACGCTGACAAACAAAGGAATAAAGAATGGTAAACCTGTTTGTTTCAATAATTTGCTCTCGCCGTCGTCGTAAAGTGGTTCTTGAGAAGCTCGACAAGCTCTTGAGCTCAAATCTGCGGCAGCTCGACTTTTTGGAGGATAATGGTAATTATTTGAGAAGCTCCTGAGCTGGGCTTCGCTGAACAGCCGCGTGCGAAGAGAATCTACGGTCATGTTTACGAATATTTGGAAGATTTTGGGCGGATAATTTCTCGCGGACGGCGCACACGCTTGTTATTTCGTTTTATCCTTTGCCTGTTGAAATGTGGCCTTGGGAGTTAGAAATTTTAAGAGCATTCCACTTTCAACATTAATTAAATTTGAACACATGTCAAATGATGAATAGAATGTAAATTTATGTAATATGAACTAGTACGACACCCGTGTACTACACGGGTTGTTTAAAAAAAATATAAAACATAAAATAATATAAAAAACACATATGTTGTTGTATAACTATTTCAATACTTTAAAATATATTAGAAAGATCATATAATATTCTATAATTATTTCAATGTATTTTTATAGATATTCTAAAAAGATTTAAATAATTTATTTATGGTTGAATGGAAAAGATATAATATGTAAGTGGCTATATATTTTTTTTGTAAAATTATAGAATTTTTTTAATTTAAACTATATAATAAAATTATTGTTTACATTAATTATATAAATAAAATAATATATAAAGCTAATTTTTTTTTATTTTGGTTTACACGACAAGATAAGAATCCTAAGATGTAATGTTTTTAATTTTTATACGATATGAATTTGAAGTTGGAGGATTTACACGAATCCTATTTATTTGGGAAACCTTATAAGATAAAGAATCCTATTTAATTTAGGGAATGTACCGAACCAAAAGCCGAAGCATATAATGTTGCCAAGTAAGCTTCCGAAGCGTGCGAAGCAGCCATTTAGGCTCAGCACGTTTTCAAATTATATTAAGAGGGGATGTCAAAAGAGAAGACTTTAACTTGAATGCACATCTCTAATGCATCCCTTTCAAAAGCTTAAAATAGGTTAGATTTTTGATGAGTTGGCTTTTAAACACTCTTTGAAAAACTAGAAAGTGGGCTTCACACTTTGGATGTTTATTGTCTCCATGTCAACATAAAAGAGTCCATAACATTATGGATTGGAGATTAATTTTTGTTTTCACTTTATAACTTGATGATGTGGCTAACATTTTATTAAGTCAACATCTCACATTGGAGATGCTCTAACAAAATATCTTCAAAACTATTCAATTGGTCTTGTGCTAGCATAACTATTAAATCGCTACATATATTTTATTTTTTTTACAAATATACATATTTATATTTATAATCTATCATTATATAAAAAGAATAACCATTTTTTAAAAATGGTAAGTCAAATTCTTAGTCAACATATTTTGCATTAATTACTTGCCATTAATGGTAATAAATTATTTTTTTAAAGCTTCCCTGTGCAATTAATGTTTTTCAAGATTTTTGGGATATTGTTATTTTGTAATTGACCAATGCACTGATTTTGCGTTAGAAAATCTTATCCCATTAAAAAATCTTATCCTATTAAATCTCCTTAATATAACACTTATTTTATATTAAAAAATAATAATACCACGAATTTTGATTTTCAATCCTTCACAAATTAAAGAATCTTATAAATTAAATGTCAGCACTTAAAAAAATCGGCCTCTCCAAAACTCTATCCGAATTTTATTTAAAATCGCGAATATCTTGCTCAATCAATTCTCCAAAATATAAGTTCGAGTTATTGTCTAATAAATTTTTTTAGGGTATCTACTATATAAAAAAGCAATTCTCCAAAATATAAGTCCTCTAATAAAATTATTAGCGCATGTTGTATTGTCTAATTATTTTTTTATGGTATTTGTAATTACTAATATTTTTGCTTAAAATTATTAATGTTTGTTAGACCAACGGTTTTTTAGACTATAATATATAACAGTGGATATAACTCTAAATATATTTTTATATATAATATTATATAATTTAAACATGTTGTTTGAGTAATTTTTTTACATATTCGTTAAAGTGTATATATATAGAGAGAGAAATGTTAACTTTAAGTGATTTTAGATACTTTTTTTATAAAATAGTTTAGAAAAAAAAATGATAATTTCATATTTTTCAAGAATAATATATAATATTTTAGATACTTTTACACACTTTATATAATAGTTTAGGTATTCTTAATGTTTTAAAAATATTTAGACAAATTTTTACATATTCTCTAGATTAAGAAATTGTTTTCCTTACAAAATAGTTTAAAAAAATTTTAGGTGACTTCACACATATTTCAAAAATAATGTAAAATATTTTGAATACTTTTTAGATATGTGATATAAGATTTTGTATTACATAAAAAGAGAATAAGAGTTATAAAGCATGGTAATTTTAGATATAAAATTTTATTTTATTTGTTATAACTTACATGGAAGTTATGTTTTAATTATCGATATCATCTCAATGCTTTGCTTTGCTTTTTTCGCGAGACAATATCTGTTATTAGACTCATAAGATTTTATATAATTTTGAACATATTTTTTAGACAATTTTGTACACATTATACATGTCCACATACACATATACATATACATATGTTAAATATAAATAATTTTAGGCATGTTTTTTTTTACAAAATAGTTTAAAAAATTTTTAGATGAGTCCACATCTTTCAATAATGATATTTAAAATTTTAGATACTTTTACATATGTTATATAATATTTTAGACGTTTTTAATACTTTAAACAATCATTTTTTTCAAATTCTTTTATACAAGATAATTATATATTGTTTACAACTCATATACGATAAATTATATTACATATGAAGTTCACATCTTTAATTTATAATTATAGTTAATATTATTTAACTTCATCTTTAATATATAATCATTAACTAATATTGTTTACCCGTGCATCGCACGGGATACGCACTAGTTTTATATTATAAAACGTTTACATTAAAATATAACATAAATAGAACCATATGGCATATCACTTTATAGTCTAAGTATAATTTTTTGTTTAAATAGTGATGGATCGACCTGTCTAACCATGAGTCTGCCTCATACAAGAAGTTGTGAAAATGTCTAGTTAGAAAAGAACTAAAGAGACGATTCAAGCCCGAACTTATGATACTTGAGTTTTGGCCCAAGTTTTTATCAGACGAGCTCAGTTATTAACGAATTGTAATGAGTCGTATTATATAAAAAATAAAAAAAATGTAAAATCTATATTTTTCAAGCCCTTCAACCTTAAACGAACTCGAGTACGACCTTAACGAACCAAATTTACGGCTCATATAGTTTAAGAGCTATATTTACATAAAGCAAACTCATTTAAGCTTATTTTGGCTAGCAATGTATTTTGCTAAATAATTTAGACTAAAATTAGAAAAATATTTAACTATATTTGAAAAATACTAATTCAGTGTTTTTATTGTAAACTTGTTAATACATGGAGTTGCATAAAATACAAGAATTTATATTTTATAATTAAAATATTATTAATGTTACACTTATTAAACAAATCTTTGTGATTCCAACCATTATAATTGTTAACAAGTTAAAAAATAGGAACGATTGCCATGTATCTTTATAAAAGCAATCAACGATAAAGCGTAACATACATAATATTTTATGCAAATATTTAAATTTGTGGGCATATTACAAACATTAGATAATATATAATGTTTGTCATTTAAACAATAGAAATCGGGAGATGTCATTTAAACAATAGAAATCGGGAGATTTAATTGTTTAAGATGAATCTTCAAACAAAGAGGGGTAAAAAAAACAAAAATCACATCATTGTCAACTCTAAGCCTTAACAACTAAATACTAGAGTTTATATGAAAACCAAATTCCAATTAACTTACTAGAGTTTATATGAATCAATACTTTGCATCATCTTTCAGCCAAGAGCAACTCCTGAGTAAATGTAACAAGATTCAAAAGGCTTCAACAAGTTCACCTTTCTAACTTTCTAGGCATATGCACATATTTGATAATTCCATGCAGCATTTTTATAAAGCTGGTAAGCCGATCAAAGTCTAAAGGGACTCTGCAAACTGAGGGGCCTCAAGATCAAGCTCTTGCTTCATGATACAGTTCATAAGCCACTCGCTACTGAACGTCCAAATCCCCATCTTTGCTGCTGTTAGAGCTTCCTTCATATCTTCTTCGCATGCCACAAATATGGTTTCGGATACATCTTTTATTTCACTCTTGGCTCGAATGACCTAAGTTTTTTTCCAACATAGAGAATTTTATTTTGTACCAGTTGAGGTTATACACAGTAAAAAAAATTACAAGGAATATCCAGACAGTTTAATTAAATTACCAAAAGGAAAACCAACAAAAACCTCGATATGCAAATGCAAACCTTTGGGGAGGTAAAAGAAATCAAGTTATACATTTTTCAATTTGGTGCAGTAATTGATATATTAATCTATCATCCTCTGGTTTAGTTAAATGGCAAATATGGACATATCAAGCTAATTTTTGAATGTGAAAACATAACTAAACAATAACAGAACTTATTTAGATCAACTTACATTTCCTCCTGCAGACCTAACAATGACTGTGAGCATACTGGGTGGGGGTTGGACAAGAGGTGACAGCAATATATCAAGACCTTTAAACAATGCACTTGGTCTAGCTTTAGCTCTGAGAACTGCACTTTTCAGTTTGCATCTGTACTTAGTCCTGTAATCTTCATCTTCCAAAATGAAAGGCGTTTCATCTGCAAATAAATCCATTTTACGGTTGGGATTTGGCTGAAAGCAGAAAGCATGCAAGTTTAAGTTGCTGAAAGTGTACCAACAAATCTGCCCTTCCTGAAGCTTTCTTTCAACCATCCAGATGAGACAACCCAGGCTCTGCAAAGACATAACAAATTAAACTGCCACAGTTTTATATCATATTCAATCTTCCAATGGTTAATCAGAATCAAAAACTGACCCTGAACAGAGAGCGGTACAGAAATTCATTGTCTTTCGAACTTTTCCTGTGACAACATGTGTGCTAGCACTTCCATCCAGAGCAACAACTCCACCCAGATCTTCAATTATCTATTTTGTCAAAATCATCATTAAAACCAGCAAAAAAGTTATCAAATGCAAGGTGTAGAGAAAATGTCAACCTAGCATCTAAAGAAGGCAGTCAAAATTGTACAATGATATATATTGGTAGTAACAAATCATTTCCACATGTATCCCAAATCTAGTCACAATGTAATACCTTGGAGAGACGTGCCTTTTTCTCATCATCAGCAATGTTCATTAACATAATTCTATTAGATTTTGCTGGAGAGGGGATTTCAGGGGGCATATACACGTCTTCATTTCTGATATCAGCCATTTTGCATTTTTCACCTTTTTCGTGAGGTCTATGATTCGCAGAGTTTGTTCCCAAGCAGTTTTGATCATGGCAGTTAGCGATTTTTTCATCACTAGTCCATACACGACAGTGAGAACCCAACTGGCTATCAGTACGGGTTCCCTTGACTTTTTTAGACTTCAATGACGTGCATGAGGCTTCCCATGTCCTTTTCTTAGTATCCAGCGCTGACCAAGAGCAATTGTCCTCATGATCTTCAATTCCAACATCATGTTTTCCTGAGGCATCAGCCACACTGCAACTTACTGCAAGTGGCAGAAGTCCTACATCTTAGCTAGCTACAAGAAAGAATAACGTGCAACTTGAAAGTGCTAATTAGTTTCGGAGTACTTGGTGTTTATAAGCTTTTGCAACTTGTCTAAGTGATATCAATAGAAATTCATGGTAAATCGATGTTATTATTACTCGCCAACACCTAGAACACATAAGCAAAAAAATGTAGCTACCCCAAGCATTGACATACTTACCATCATCAAGTGCACATATTCCAGTCACTAACTTTTCTGACTTAGTACACCAAACTTCAGCTAGCTGGTCATCTTCTTCCATAAGTTCATTTCCCTTTGCATTATTCCATGGCTCTTGGTTTAGAGAATTCAACTGAAGGGACTCTGTGGGTAAGCCTAGATTTAGAAGCTCCACTGGTTCGGACAAGCTATCTTTGAGAAGATGTGATGCCATAAGGGTTGACCCACCAGGAAAACATAATGCTTTCCGGACGTCAGCCTTGATTCGGAGTTTGTGACCTCTGCCCTTTTTGTCCACCTCACCAATCACTTCAAATCCCTGTTCAAATGGATATGTTGTAGATTTTAATTGTTTCTACAGATGAAGATATTCATCATGAGGTCTGACAAATTTGTATTTACAAATGAATTCATCAAAAAGATTAGTTGATATAAGTTTGAATGAAGAAGCACCCAATGTGGTTAACTAATTAGTTTGATAAATACCTGCTTGAGCCAAAATCCCTCAGATTCTTTGTCTCCCCAACAGAATATAGTTTGAATTCCAACATTCTGGAGCCTTTTTCTCAATTCCATGTACAACAAGCGACCAATTCCCTATAGTTCATCCAGTATGAGGGAATTTTATAGCAAATACCAACTGTACGAGAGTAATACAATTTTGCATGTAATCCAGCAATAGGAGAACCATTTTAGGGAAAACAGGATTGCAGTAAGTATTAACAATACTTGAAACACACAAACCCTTGCAACATGACCCCAAACATCTTCTTATAATTTATTTAAAAATATTCACATTTTCATTGCTGACAATGCTAAACACTGGAGCCTGAATGTGCAGGTGCAGAATGCAACAAACCTTCCGTTGAAAGATTGAGCTAACAGCAGCAAGAGGAACCTCAGCATACTGTGAATCAACTGGAACTATTTGATAAGTAATTGCTGCAATGACCTATCAGGAAGGGAGGGAGAGGAGAAAGGCAGAAGCAGAGAAAGCAGCAACCTAAATTCAGTATTACTACTTATAGTAATGTATTCGTTGAATACATAAATTAATGTTTTCTTTGAATCCAGAAAAAAGCATAAGATGAGTACAATGACAATTGATAGTTACAATGACTTATAACCAAAGTAATAATACCTCGCTCGCTTGATTATCATCCTTGGATTTCAGAACTAAGGTGCAATATTTCCTAAAATTAAAATGACAAGATATTTACTAACATTCTTTATACAGATACAGAGAAATAAACAATTCAACAGTAGCAGCTTCTGAGACAGGGAAATAAAAATAACTATAGTAGGCAAGCTTAGCCATATTACAAGATCAAATTAAATGCAAGTGTACTTACCCATTTGTAACACATCTTTCTAGGAACATCGACTCCTTTCCAGTATTAGAAGCATAGTTCATTGCGGGTAGCTCTTTCATGTAAAGAACTAGAACTTCCTGCAACATCAATATAGTAGTGTTAGTCCATTCCCACTCAATATGACATACCACCAATCATGTGAGCCATAATGGCACTATAAGCACACACATGCATCCGCACGCACAACGTAAACATACGACATAAACTGATGCAGCATGCCTTTCCAAAATCTTGCGGCAGCTGCAGTTTAGCATGTGCATGTTTGAAGTTTGCAGCAATAAAATACTATTTACTTTCCAATTTGGTAAAATTCTTAATCAAGTAAACAAAAATTAGCCATAATACAACTAAGAACCAAAATGAGACACTCACACTGCTTAAGAAAAAAAACAAAATCCAGATCATTATTACCCAGAGATGAAAACCATAAGAACAGCCTCACATGCACAAGCACATACGAACAATAAACGAAACATGGTCTTTAGCATTCACTTATCATAGACCACAACCCACAATTCACAAAATCAACAAGAAGCACCCAAGAAACACAATCACCAGTATTTAAATGGTGAAGTCGAAGGTTAAACCACCATAGATTACTCAAATACCTGGAGAAGGGACTTGGTTTCACCATCTGAATTTTTTGGATTAGCAAGCACAAAACAACCATTACCTGCCAGCAACAAAAGGAAACTCGATGTGTCACGACTCGCGATCACCACACAAGATTTAACGATAGCATAGTCCCCGAGAGAGAAAGAGAGGATCTAAACAAATAGGTATCATTACCAAGTTTCTTAGTGCTTCGACCTGCAAAATCGTCATGTTCATTCACTTTCTCCACCACTGCAACAAAAACATCGGCACAAAACACAAAATCAAGACCGATCAAAGCTCAATCAAAACCATTCTCTTACAGTAAAACCAACTAACCAAATCGTCTACCTGAGATTCTGACTTTCTCAGATCTCGACATAGATATCAGAAGGCTGTCCCCACTCAATTCGGATGTGAAATTCTTTGCCTCCACAACGACCTCACAATTCCCTGTGAAATCAACATCGAAAAAACATCAAATTCAAAAAGAAAGATGAAAAATATATTTGAAATTAGCTCGGAAAAATCGTTTACCAACGGAGATGGGAGCTGATGAGGGGAGAGGATGCGAACTTCTTCCTCGTCGGGCCATTGTAAGGTGCTAAATCACAACAGTAACTTTGAGTGGCGCTTATGTATATATGTCGACCGCTAATTTTGGCAGCAAAAAATAGCGAAAAGGATTGAAAAAGTGTTAGGCGGGAAAAGGAACAGGCGGGCTATTTTATTACACCTGAAAAGAATTTTGGTCGCCTAAAATAGAAAACGGAAATGGGCCTCACTCAAAACTTGCCATGTAAGATAGAATGAGGATTGCAATTTGGCGCTGACCTACTCGGTCTCGGCTCGTAGTCTTATGACAGGTCTTCCATTTGTTTTCTCAAACGGGTCGTGTTAGGTTCGCTGAGTTGGATCGTTGAGGGGTGATTGGATACAAATAAAAGAGTGGATTTGGTTTTTAGCCATAAAAGTTTTTGAAAAATGAGAAATGGCCATTTTTTTAAAAAAATATGAATAATAGTCATTTGTCATAGTTAGATTTCATTTTTTTGTGAATGGCTATTTAGCCTTATTAACTCTAAATAAAATTAATTTTGATTGAATTTATTAGTTAAACTGAGTTATTTTAAAAAAAATATATATAAGTAGATTATGATTTATGAGTTTGAATTTAATTAATTTTAAAAATATGACGTTTTGAGAGGTGTTATTGAAAATTATAGATAGTTAAATATGTGAACTAATGAATATTGAATTAAAGTTGATATATATGATGATAATTAATTGATATTATTTAATTATTTTGACATATTAAAGATAGTTGAGTTGAATTTTGAATTAAAATGAAAAAGAAAAAAATATTGGCCAATCAAAACTATATATATAATTGGTAACCAATCACGTCATTATAATATTATATATAATGAATAACGTTGATATATTTTAACAATATTGCTTAAGTAATATATAGGATAACATAAACTATGACAATATAAAGTCAAGATCTTATTACTTTACACATCTTATCACATTTAAAATCAATGTAACCTCAACATCCAACTCGTTATTGTATTAAGATAATTTTATCTAAAAGCTGTTGATAAACATAAATAGTTACTACGTTAAACATTATCTAGGTCGGTAAAATCATGCATCACTTTCCGATATCCGGTGATCAGTGATTAGCGGCACAGTTCTTGAAGCGCAAAGTACAAGCAAAAATAATTAGAATGTTGTTGTGTCAATTGCTTTCCGACGTGAAAAAGATGGTTATAATGCCTGGCAAGGAACGGCAAAAGGGAACATGAAGAAATTATTAGAATGAAAGTTGTACCTAATACCCCAAAGACACAACGGACCTAACCAAAACACTCTTATAATTACAAAAGTGAGCCGTAAAAGCAAGTCCTCCTCACCTCGTTAAACACAAGAAAAGAGATGTTTCGTGTTTATTAACCAGGTATATTAAAGCAATAAACTGAGAATTATTTTCTTCAGAATCAAAGATACCAGCACTCACATTGACAATCGACAGGAATCCCAGAGAAGGTCCTAAAAGGACGAAAATTTTTCACCTTCCAAAAAAGAATGAACAAGGAAAACACATACGGATTCAATTAAAATTGACCTTTTTTTTTTTCATTTTCTGTAAACGAGTTCTACAATAAACTCTTTTGCATTTACTCGACATTTATTTTTTGTTTTTTTTTTCATGTTAAAAACTGAACAACCAACGTCAGACTATGAACAAGGCTAAAAATACAAAGAGCTACCTTGCTCTATACAGAAAGTTGCAAGTAACATAAAAATGACACTGAGCTCCAGCTGAGACAAACTGCAAATTATCGAGCCTAGGCCATTAAAAACGCTACACATATTCAACGGGGCTGCTGAATAAAACGAGGGCTTGGTTTTGGGCTCACATGCTTGGCCGGTTTCTCAAAGTGCCTAATCGGTTCCCTTGGAGACTTGAGGCCTCTCTGCATTTGCATGTTTAGACTCTTGATTATTGCATCAGGGTTCTTCCCAAAACCTAAAAATATAAAAAGAACAAAGATGAGATCATCAATCAAGTTAAAGCCCGATAACATGAATATGCATACTCGGATTATTGAAATGACTTAACAATCATGGCTCGATCTTTTTTGCATTTGACTGAATCACACAAATTATCAATACATACCCCTTCATACATTCCAAATTTCCTCTAAAATTAATGCTATGTCTAAATTTATTACTTCACATTGCTGGTTACACATTATAAATCCAATCCTTAATGCTTTGCAGTTTCTTGACACGCAAATCGCACTTTTGCTTGATACACAAATAATAATCATTAATTTCCACGAAAAGACCTTATCAAAAATTTTGCGTACCAAATCCCGCAGCTCCTCCAAACGCCTTCCCACCATATCCAGCCTCGTTCGACTGAAGGAACTCCTCAAACTGAGCTTCCATATTAAGAATATCCTCATCAACATCGAGATCAATGTTATCAGGCAACAAACCGACAACGTTGTTACCATCAACATCAACCTCAATCTCACCAAAAATATCTTCTCCTTGGTGCTGACTGACCCAATAGTCCCGGAACCAAGTGGACGTGGTCACGAGGTCCCACCACTCGGGCGAGAAATCCTCGACTTGTCTCATGGCAGCAGGAATGAACAGAGGAGCGTTCGGATTAAGCGACGATCTTACACTGGATACAAGAGACATGATTGGCTTGTTGTTCGAATCGAAATCACCTGTTAGGGAAAAAAAATAATTCAGTCTCTAAACAACAATTAAGCTATCATACACTATAAGCTAAATTTAGCTATCAATTTAGAATACAATTATCATCAACTATAAGCTCACTCACGCAGATCCAAACTCGAAATATAGAATGAAATTCAAATATTAACGGGATTTTGAAAAGAAACTCTATCTTTTCGACAAAATAATAATAATATACAGAAAAGTTATTTCGTATGAATCATTACAACCAGATCATGAGCCATAACCCACCAAAGATCAGGAGAAGCTAAGCTAGTTTCATTCATTTGGATCCACAATTTTCACACCAAACAAATCTTCATCAAAGTTCACTAAAAAAAAAATCTCTGACAGAAGATAAAACCCCTCAAATTTATTTTCATGAGCCATGACCCACAAAAGATCAGAAAAGGCTTAGCTAGTTTCAGTTCATTTGGATCCACAGTTTTCACACCAAATAAACCTTCATCAAATTACATATATAAAAAAAAAAATCCGTTAGAAGAATGAACTTCAGATCTATACACTTCAGAAGCATAAATCACACCAATCGAGTACAGCTTGAAGAAAAAATAATTGAAAATTCAATTGATAACTATGGTACAATTTAGTCAACGCACAGTACCTCGCAGGTTAAAACTCGTTCTTCAACCCAAAATTGCAGAGTTTTACACGTAAAGTGCATTGACTCGTTATTAGGGACAGAGGCAGATACTTATAGGCACGGACTCGCGAGAACCAACAGGTTCGAAAACCGAGCCTCAGGTTCGGTCACTCCAAGCCAACCCACTGATTGTCAACACTGACGCGTGCGTGCCTGGTTGAATAGCCGGCCCGAACGTCTCACAAACTTGTACACAGTGCATACACAGTTGTACATCAACAATAAGTTAGGTCGAGTGACAGGCGATAGCCGGTCATCCACCGGCACTATATGGATAAGTTCGGACGAGTCCATGTTTCGGGAAATACAGTCCGTGTGGGTCCCGCCAATCATGCGTGTTTGAAAATCAAATTGTTTGTCATATTTTGACGGGTTGATCGGACGGCTGAGGTGGACGTTGAGAGGATCGTGTGGTGGCAAGGTGGGAACTTGGTAATGATGATGACGTGTGGTGGTGGGTCCGGTTAATTAGGAAAAATGTACAAAAAACCGCGTCGGGCACATGGAAACATCATCTATATATATATATAAAAAAAATTACTATTTATCAAAAACTAGTGCGTGGCCCGTGCAATACACAGAAAAACAATATTTTGATTGTATTATAAATTAAATAAATAAATAATATTAATTATGTTTTACCCATTATTTTTAAATTAAATCGGGTTGGACACAGTACGACCGGATGGACCGAGAACCGGTTTATAACCAGTCTATTGCGCTTGAATAAAATATTTGCTATCGAATTCATCAACATCAGTATGTTGGACTGGTAGGATCGATACGATTTTCTAAACAAATTTTGTTGCATTAAAAATTATTTTAAATAAAATTACATATTTAAATAAAATAGAGATTTATAGATTGTTTATCAATTAGTTTAAAAATTTGAATTTATAAATTGTTTAGATATTTAAGTAACACATTTTATTTAAATTTATTACAAAAAGTATTATATATATATATATTAAAGTATTATGTATTAAAATCTGAACAACCACAAATAATTTAATAAAATAACTTGATCGTTTCGATGACGTTCTGGTTCTGAAAACCTTATATTTACCGTACATTAATAAAAATGATAATAAAATAATTATTTTGTTCACATAAATAATAATAAAATGATATATAAATATTCATAAATCATTAATCATGTTGTCGTAAAAGTATTGTTAATATGATTATTTGAAGTTTGGACTACATAATAAAGTATTTTCAATATTAAAATTTATATTTATGTTCAATAATCGATTTGATCTGGTCAAACTGATACATAACTTAGTTACCTGGGACCAACCAAGTTATGTCAAGTTTTTTGACTATTTTAAATATCACCTAAAAGTAATTCACAACGTGGGCAGTACCCTAATTCAATCACCCGATTGATCCAAAGTAATTTCATTATTTTCTTTAAATATAATATTTAATTTTATGAAATAAAAAAAATTTATGATTCATATGTCTACACCAAATGATAGTATATTAAGATTATAAATTATATATCTAAAGATGAATTATTTATTTTTATTTTATGCATATTAATAAAAAATAAACATAGTAATTTAAAAAAAAAATCAAGATTAATTGATTGGGTATATATATATATATATATATATATATATATAACATGATTGAATTTCTGGATTAGAATATATATATTTAAAATGATTTTATTATTAAAAGTCAAAAAGAAAAGATGTCATAAAGATTACAACTTTGAAAAATTTGTAACCATTAATTTAGGAACCATCCGATTTTAAATGATTTATAATTTTTGAAACAGGATACGTCGTCTAAAACCCATTAACTTAGGAACCATTCAATTTTTTGATAATGAATTAAAATTAAAATGTAAAATAAAAAAATTGCTAAAAATAGTAGATAATAAATGTGACTTTTTCTTACTATTATTTATGGTAAATGTTAATTCTTATTATATATATATAGATAGCAGCAAAAAAGTCAATGAGCATTTAATGCATACTTTATTTGGAAATTTTTTAAATATATACATTAATTGCTTTAATATACACATTTCTAAATTAAATATGACCAAAAAAAATTATTTCCTTGAATAATTTTATTAACATATGCAATAATTTTATTGATATCCATTATAATAAACTATAATTTAATTTTTCGTGATTGATGTTGATAATATTTTGGTCAACATAAACATGAAAACAACTTTTAAGTCTTAACCATATTATTATTTTTTTTTCACAAATGTTGACTTTCATCCTAAAATATTTATAAACAATGGTAACATGTTAAATAATTCTCCCTCTAACTAATTAGCCGAAATCAAGTTGATGAATATAATATTTTTCGATAATATTTTTTAACCTTTATTTAATTATATAAACAAATAATTTTTTAATTAAAATAATTTACCATTTAAGAGATAATAATCACATCATTAAATAATTTATTAATGGTTAAATAATAAAATTAAAATATATTAACTATTCTTTACATTTTCAACATTTGATTTATTTGTATATTATTGTCGACCATGATAATTTTATCATTTTTTTTATTTTTATTTGTTTCCACAATGAATTTATTGTAAAATATATATTTATATTGCATAGTATGTTAAATAAACTAATAAAGCCTTAGGATGCAAATTAGAAAAGTCTCTTGATTATGTAAGGTTTATTTTTTGACAATTTGCTAAATCAAATTTTTTTTAATTATTATGAGAAAATTAAATTCTAAAAAACATGTGTGTGTATTTTGTAAACATGTATAGAAATTTTTTTATTTTAAACTCATTACATAAACTAAGAAGAAGAAGACTACTTCTATAACCTTTATAAATAATAATAATGACATTATATGACAACAAATATTATAATAAAATAATAATTGACTATTAAATAAATGGTGAACAAGAATAAACATAAATTTTATTTTTTTTTCTTATATCGATGGATAAATATATGTTGCAGAATCAAATTTATATCAATATAACGTGTTAGCAGAATGATATATTAATAACATGTCAACGTTATGACTAAAATAAATATCACTGATTGAATAGATTGAAAAATTAATGATCCAACCCTATTATTTTTTGCCAAAATCGTACAAGCCATATAGATGACTTAACTAATATATGTGCCCCGTGCATCGCACGAGCTATGCACTAGCTAATTAAAAGCCATTTGTATCTCTTAGTGCTGCTTAGGATGAGATTTGGTGGCAATTAATGTGCAATTATATTATATACAAATTTTATGTGTGAAAAGCCATTTGCTTTTTGTGAATGAATTGTGTGCAATTATATTATATACAAATTTTAAATTAGATGATAACTGCTTTTAATGAAAATTGACATCCTAAATCGATTGTTACTTTTAATTAATTTCATTTTTTTTTATTACTTGCTTTGTTGATTGCTACTAAAAGAATGGGAGAATTTGGGATTTGAAATAATTGCTCGTTTTGAGTGAGTGCATTATGGCGAATTTTGTCAGCAAAAGCTATATATATTTGTACAGCACTCATGGCGATGAAATCAGAATTCATGAAGACGACAGAGTACTTAATTTATTGAACCTAGTATACTTTATTTTAGATACTAGTATGCTTAATGCCTTAATATAAATTTTTTATTACATCTAAAATCCAAAATCAGTATTTAATTTTAACCTGTTATTATTATTATTTTTATTTTTATTATTATTGTTATTACTTTTTAAGAAAACTCGAATTAGCTATGATTGCTTCTTGTTTTACAGGACTCCTGTTTTCCAGCTGTCCAAGATTTATTAGTTAGTTATGTGATGTAGGGAAGCGTACGAGTGAAAAAAATAAACGAGACTCTCTCGATAAAACTCACAATCAATTCATATTTCATTCATAATCAACTATCTCATAACAAAGTAGAAGAGCCCTTTAAATAAGGCTCCTAACTCTAGTCCAATAAGACAAGATCTCTTACTAAATATTAAACAATAATATTAAATTTCTAACTTATTCTCTAAGACACCTATTAAATAATAATAATAATAATACTAATAATAATAATATATACTAATCTACACCAAAGTGGCCCAACCCGTCCACACAATCTCTTTAAATATCAAATGAAGAGCCCAAGCAAAGTTTGACGAATATTGTTTTGAGCTGGGATCCAAATATAGTTTCTGTAGAAAAAAATCTGATCCAAATTAAAATTCCTCGATCACTACTTTTGGTCAATCAAAAAGTTTCGAGCATAAAGAATAAAATTTGTGCTGATATGGTATTATTATTTTTTCCTCAAAATTACAAAATATATGTCCATTATAATTTTTATGTAATTACCATAAAAAAAACTTTATAAACATTCTTAAAGGTAACTTTATATACTATTACCAAATAACAAACAACTTATTTTACTAAGAAACTATTACTAGCCAAAACAGTAGATACAATCAACTTTTCCCTAAACCGATCAACTTTTCCCTAAACCGACGTAAGCAACGACAACTGTGACATCATCATACTTTCCGCCGCGATGATCATGGAACCCGGCCACAAAAGCGTCCAGTTCGAACGGGGTGAAAAATTTGGAGTCGAGCGATTGCCGCCTCGCCACCTCAGCAAGCCGGCGGGCCGCAGCCTCTGGGCCTTGACCGTTTCCAAGGCACCCCGCTACCACTGCCACTATATCGCCTGCGAAGACATTGTTGAAGAGCCCGGCAGTCCCCATGACCACCACGTCACCGGCCTCGAGTCCGACCGACCGCTCGTAGGCCAGCTGGGGCCCGCTGGTCCCTTCCCCCATTTGGTACGGCACGTTGAACTCGTGCACTTGGAAAGCCGACATGCAGCGGATGTCGCCGCCACGGAGCAACATGAAGCCGCTGTTCCCGACGTTCGCTGCCCGGAGGATACTTTTCCGCTGGTCGAAGGCCGCCACGCAAGCCGTGGAGGAGCCTCTCGACTTCGTCTTCGAGTTGGCTTTTAGGAGGACGTTTTTCGGGCAGATCGGGCCGCGGCCCACGGCGCGGGCCGCGTGGGCCATGAGCTCGCGGGCGTATTTGCCGGCGTCGACCCCGTGGGCCGACCAGTTGCCGAAGCCGTCCGCCACGCCGATGACGGGAGGGTCGGCGGAGATGAAGTGGGAGTCTTCGCCGAGGGGCTTGGAGGGGCTTTCCTTGGGGATGTAGTGAGAGGCGGCGCGCCACGTCAGCTTCGACTCGGCGGCGGTTGGTGGCGGGAGATTTAGGGCTTTTTGGATTTTGCGGAGGAGACGGATCAGCTTCATCTTCACCGTCGGGGCCATCTTTNTTTATTTTGTTTGTGGTAATTGTGTTTGTTGTACGGTGGGGTCTGATTAATTTAGTCAGGATGTATTTATTGTTGTTCTTTTCCTATAGCTATACCTTTAAGGGCTAGGACTTAGGATTTCGTGCGTATTATTAAAATAATAATTTATATGTTGGGCGGTTAATTAAGGGGATGATGACTAGTTTAGTTAATTGAAGCTTAGCCCCTTAAAAGTTTAATTCATATACTAGTACTTCATCGCATGTATAAAGTTGCTCATATTTTGACAAACTGTATGTAAAAAAAATAATATTTAAAACCAAAATAATAAAAAAAAAAGTTGTGCAATATGCATTACATTACACATATTTTGATCAATGCATTAATCAAAAAATAAATATCTTCTTATCATAATTAGTTATTTACATGAGGAAATACTAATAAAAAGAAGAATAACAACCTTTATAACTATAGGTTACTTCACAATCATATGTTATGATTGACGAAACTGTTACACGAAAAATAGTCAACCCCTGCACTTGGCCCTTTCCATAGGAAAATCATCGAAAAATAATCCATAAAAAAAATCATCAGGGCTATTAAAAGCAATCAAATCATCGAAAAAACGAAAAAGAAAATCTTCAAAGCTAAAAGCACTACAAACACAAAAACGGCGCTCGTCTAATTCTCTTTGTCGTGTTCTTAAATTTTCATGAAACAATTTATTTGTCGTAGTCTTGTTGGTGTCTGTACAATCAACACTGCTGATGTGTACAGACTCTACACATTCAGTTATACATTGAATTTTGACAAAGACGATATTTGGGACTAGGGTGGAAAAAATAAAAATACATAGTCCATTCTTTGGCAAAGATTCAGAAGGCATGGTGCGATCGACACCACTGTGGACACCACAACCACAAAATGTACTAGGTGATGAGACGAGCTCGAGTGGTCCACGAAAATTTATAGACCTACGAGAGCTATATGAAGCTACAGAGAAGGTAACAAATTTGAATGTAATTACTCAATTTTGTTTGTTCACGGACGTTGAACGCATAAGATTTGAACGCGGCTCTATATATTTAAAAAATTGAGGAATGCCATAAACAACAAAATAAAATCGATTAAGAAGAATGATACGTTGGAATTAGAGCCACTACCTGAAGGAAGAAGCACAATCAGTGTTAGGTGGGTGTTCAAAATTAAAAAAAATGCAAAAGCCGAGATTGAAAAGTCAAGATATGAATGTGAAAATATATCTTAGTTATTAGGGGAGCTTAAAGGTATTTTTATGCCTATATATACCCTATCATTGTGTTGAATCAATACACATTGTGGACTGTATAATCCAATGATAAGCCTTATATATACCCTTTCTTTTTTTTTACTGTTGAATCAATACACATTGTGGACTGTATAATCCAATGATAAGCCTTACGAATTCGAATAGTTAGAAGTGACCAAGCTTTTCCCAAAACCCTAACCGTGTCTCACTCAACGTAAGCGACGACGACAGTGACATCATCATATTTCCCCCCGAAACGCTTGACCCCAGCTGCATAAGCCGCCACCTCGAACGGGCTCAAGAGATTCCGGTCGAGCGATTTCTGCCTCGCCACCTCAGCTAGCATGCGGGCTGCAGCCTCCGGGCCTTCACCATTCCTTAGGCACGCCGCCACCACCGCCGCTATATCCTCTTTGAAGACATTGTCGAACAGCCCATCAGTCCCCATGACCACCACGTCACCGCCCTTGACTCCGACCGCCAACTCGTCGGCCCGCTGGGGCCCGCTGGTCCCTTCCCCCATTTGGTACGGCCAGTTGAACCCGTGCACTTGGACCGGCGATCTGTAGGCGATCTGGCCGCCACGGACCACCACAAACCCGCTGTCCCCGAGATTCGCCGCCCTGAGGATACTATTCCGGTGGTCGAGGGCCGCCACGCAGGCCGTGGAGGAGCCTCTCGATTTCGTCTTCGAGTGGGCTTCTAGGAGGACGTCTTTTGGGCCGACTATTGGGCCGGGGCCCACGGCGCGGGCCGCGTGGGCCATGAGCTCGCGGGCGTATTCGCCGGCGTCGACCCCGTGGGCCGACCAGCCGCCGACGCCGTCGGCCACGCCGATGACGGGAGGGTCGGCGGAGATGAAGTGGGAGTCTTCGCCGAGGGGCTTGGAGGGGTTTTCCTTGGGGATGTAGTGAGAAGCGGCGCGCAACGTCAGCTTTGACTCGGCGGCGGTTGGTGACGGGAGATTTTGGGCTTTTAGGGTTTTGCGGAGGAGACGGTCCAGATTCATCTTCATCGTTGGGGCCATCTTTGTTTTTTTCTTTTTCTTTTTCTTTTTTCTTTCGTTTAGTTTGTGGTAATTGTGTTTGTTGTACGGGGTCTGATGAATTTCGTCAGGATATATTTATTTTTGTTGTTTTGCTATACCTTTTAGGGGTAGAACTCCGACTTAATTAGGATTTCGTTTGGATTATATATTAAGATAATAATGTGATCATTATATTAATTAAAAATAAACATATTTTTTGTAAGAAGTTATCTATATATGTTGGAAGTATGTAAATATTAATAATAAGAAAAATAACAGCCGCTACAACTAGAGATTACTTCAGATAATTATATGTTGTGTCAAAACACTGAAAATAAGAATAACCACAGGTTACAATTATAGATTAATTACTCCATAAGTACTATAGTATATGTTAATGATGACTGAACTTACATGTTCGGTAAATATTGGCTAACTTAAATATATGTATGAATTGAATACCATTACTAGTTACATTTTGGTCAATAGATAATTAAGAGAAATCGCTTCCAAAAAAGCGTCATTGAGTGAAATTAACTGTTACAAAACTTCGTTGAATGAATAGCGATCAATAAGGGTACTCATACGTGTTGTGTTTGTGAGTCGATGATATTTTAAAAACTTATTTACATTTTTTTTTTCTGTGATTACAAACAGTACTAATCGTTGGGTGTACACGTCCACGCTATGCAAAATTCAAAAGAACAATAAATTATTTTTCTAAAAGCAATTAATTTTGTTTTGTAGATTTGTGGATGTTTATAGTTCACAAAACCAGCTAACACATGTTTAAAAACAAGATATATATTGCTATTGTTTAGAAGAAGAACAATGAAAATATCAATTAGAAGAAGAATAACAACTAGATTACTTCACCCCTTGACAGAAATTTCATCTTTGTCCAATACTGGCTAACTTTAAATATGTCTGAATACCATTACTATAGTTACATTTTGGTTAATATTGGTTAATTGGATGAACCAATCTATCATTTTGTTTGATGAAAAAAATACAAACATTACTTTCGTGATTCAGTTAAAATAGGTAGCTATATATTATGCAAAATAACCCTCCAAACCAAACGCAAGCAAAATAAAATCAAGTAACACACAAATTCACAAAAAACCATTTTCCACTCTCATTAATGACTATATATCAAAGTTCATTCATACACATAGGATTTAACCACTCAAATCTCAATGAGAATAATTACACGTACACAAATCAATCAAACCATAAATCAATAAACCCTAGCAATGACCACCGTGATGTCATCCACTTTCCCCCCTCTCCTCTCCTTCCCCGCCCTCCGAGCCTCCTCCGCAAACGGCGTCTCACCATTGTACCTATCGAACGAGTTGTACAACGCCATATTCGCCAAATAGCAACACTTCTCCGCCAGGTCAACATCATCATTCAGGCCCATCGGGCCCACCTGGCCCACAACCTCTGCAATCTCCCGCGCGTGCACGTTATCAAAAAGCCCATCTGTCCCCACCACCACCACGTCACCCCTCTCGACTCCCTTCACCTCAATCTCCTCCGCCACTTCTGGCCCGTCTTTTGTAATCCCCAGCTGGTACGGACAGTTGAAAGACCGCCGGCCAACCGGCGACCGGTACACTACCCGCCCGCCCCTCACCACCACGAAACCACTGTCCCCGATGTTCGCCGCCCGGAGAACGCCGTCCGGCGACAGATCCACCACGCACGCGGTGGAGGAGCCACTCACGGTGGTCCTCCGGTAAGCCTCCTCCAAGACAGTTTTTGGGCCGCCGCCGCCACCGCCAGATTGGACGGCGAGGAAAGAGTTGTGCATGAGCTGGCGGGCGTACTCGCCGGAGTCGACGCCGTGCCTCCGCCAACCGCCGACGCCGTCGGCCACGCCGACGGTCCCGCTCTCGGCGTGGATGAAGTGAGCGTCGTCACCCAGAGGATGGGTCGGGTCGTCTTTGGGTATGCAGATTGCGGCGGCCGACATCTTCAACGGAACACTAAAACACCAGATCGGAACCGGAAAATAGGGTTTCGGGTCCGCCGGAGAGAAAGCGAGCGTCGGGCACATCCGGTAACCACCGTGCTGCATCTTGATATTCGGGTTTTTTTTTTCCTTTCTTTTCGAGTAAAGATTTTTTTTTTTTTGTTGTGGTATGGAAAGTGGTACTAACGGGGAAAGTTTACTATTATATAGTATTATACGGCGTCTGATTAATTTAGTCAGGATATTTATTTTTGTTATTTTGCTATACCTTTTAGGGCTAGGACTTAAGGATTTCGTTTGTATTATTAAGATAATACCTTTTAGGGCTAGGAATTGGGATTTTCGTTTGTATTATTAAAATAATAATTTATATGTTGGGAGGTTAATTAAGGGATGACTAGTTTAGTTAATTTGAGCTTTAGCCTCGTAAAAGTCTAATTGATATACTAGCACTTCATCTGCATGTATAAAAATGCTCATATTTTTATAAATCGTATGTATAAAAACTAATATTTAGATTAGATGAAGTAATTGTGTAAAGTATTATACCAAAAAGAAAAAAAAATTGTGTGAAGTAAATCACCAAATATTTTTCATGCGGATTAAGATTAACCAACCTANTTTTCAAATATTTTATTTTATGTATTTTAAGCATTAATATAATATGAACACTTTGTATTTGTACTTGACGGATACATATAACTTTTTTCTTGTAGTATTTTTATACGTGAGTATATATCTCAAATTAGTTCTAACATTTAAATGAATTGTAATTTGTGAAAAATATAATTTATAATTCAAACAAACTGTATATTTGACATTTATTCTATACTTTATTCATCCAATCCAAGTGATTTTTCATTCTTAAATTTATTTTCATTAAAGATTATATTTTGTAATTAAAATAATTATTCGTCAAATAACTAATTCTTTTTATTAAAGAATTAATTCTAGATATAATTATTTATTGCAGAAAAATAAATAACTTGTACTTGTTTGGCAAATAAGATTACAAACAAATGAAATTATGAATATTTGTTCATTTTTTATTACTTGTAATTATACAATTTGTTTCCGTTCTGTTTCTTTAAATTGTTAAGAAAGTGTATTTAATTTATATATATGTAAGCTTTAAAAGTATGCAATTCTTGATAGTTCCATTTTATTTGTGTTTTGTAATAATTCTCTTACGATATTTATATTCAATACACAATCTCTAAAGTATTTTATGTTTACGTAATAAAATAGATAAAACCTTATTAAACTACAATATGTAAGAGGAACTGAACGTAGGAAATATGGTGACTTTTTTAATAAATATAATTAGAATTGATGTATTTGTGATGCTTTTTAAAAAGGTTAGTAGAGATAAAATTATACCAACACCTTTTTAATAATGTAATCAATCATGTCACTTTTTAAAGAGTGTCACCATGTTAACCAATATTGAGACATTTATTTAAGAGTGTAATTAAATCATGACGTTTTATACAAAAGTGTCGTTTTATAATAATTGTATTTTATTTTATTTTTCTAAAATATCACATTCAAATAAAAATATACATAAATTATTTTAATATGAAATAAAACTAAACACAATGAAATTTAAAAACTAATAAAAAATCAATCAATTAAATAATAAAATTTTAGTGTATTTATAATAAATAAAATAAAAATACTGTATATTTGCATATGAAGGCGAATTGGATACAGCCCACCACGTTTTTTGTAAGTATGGAAGTCCAACCCATTTAACAATTTTAGTGGGCTAATAATAATTGGGTACTCGAAAGCGTAGCCGGTGGCCCATAAAGGGAAGACCCGAAAAATCATGATTTGCTATCACAACTAATAAAACTATAATATACAAGAAATCATGTGTCAAATAGATTTATCACACATTTATGAAAGGAATTTGAATTTAATCAACTTATAGATCTAAATTATGCAAAATTATAATCATAATTGCATAAGTATAGTAATATAATTTCACGGGAAAGATTCTTATATAACCGCTTGAAGCCCATATTAAGAATTTGAACTTGTTCAAACAATCTTGAATTTTGATATATGATTGTTGTGATCTAATTAACACAAGGTCTATACAATTGTAGTAAACAAACATAATTCTAACGGTTTTGAATTTTCATATATGATTGTTCTGATTTAAATTAATGAACTCTCAAAGTGACAAAGAATTGACTATGAAAAGAGCAGCCCACATGGGTTCACGGGTATTGCAATTGTAAAGAGACAAACTAACTGCTTATCCTTAATAAAGACAAAAAAGAAGAAAAAAATTGAAAGGAACGAAAATGAAAGTATTTTTTTTGTGCCTTAGCAGCTTCAACCATTTTTTGTGGCTAAAGTTTATGAGTTATGGATGATGAGACAGGGCATGATATGAATAGCTTCTATGCAACATGTGAAAGAGTAGCTCTCCATCATTTTCCCATCACATGCACTGGTTACACTCAATTTTCAGAATTGTTTTGGAATGTTGTTTTTTTTTTTTAATACTCATTTTGTTA
>BKCP01000558.1:264950-305844 GCA_008636005.1 Striga asiatica | reverse complement strand
AATCTAGGTGAATTTTGTTATAAATCGGCTCACATTTTCGGGCCAATGTTTAACTTTTGAAACTTTTGGTTCGAAAGCGAGCTGATAAATGAACTGAGCTTACTAATCGCACAATGGTCTCGTGTGCGAGAAACTTCACAACAAATTTTAATATAAAGTATCCGAATTTAAGTAACTCAAAGTATGAAAAGTTTTACGAATTTCGTCTCACATTTTGTAACCGATATCATAGTTTAGCAATTTTGAAAAAAATATATATAAAAAAACACAATTTTAATCCAATAACTTTGTCTATTATAATTTTAGCTTAAAATAAAGCTTTTTATATTTAAATTTTGTATATTTACCCGTGTGAAATATAATATATTTATATTCTGTAACTGTATTATTATTAGTTGTCCAGACAAAAATTGTTGTCATACATGTGAAAAGGAAAAAGGAGAAAGAATAAAATAAAAAATTGTTCTCTAACTTATTATATTATTCATGAGGTAGTAACATAAGGCACACATCAACTATAAATAGAGCCACTTCACATTTCTTGTTATCTCAGATAAATTTCCCTAGCTATCATATAGTGTTTTTTTTAAAAAAAAATAAAAAAAAATTAAGTTAAACATGAGTTCACTCAAAATTTTCACACTTTGTTTTCTGCTCATGATTCTTCTGCTAATCAAAACCCATGTAAGTCCAAGTTATTTTATTTCATTTACTTTTTCCCTTTCATTTTAAGTAACATTATCATGAAAATTGTACTAAGGCTAATGTTAAGCAGAACTAGTCAATAGTCACTACACGGTTATACTTTAATTTTTAATAAATTTGCATATTTTCACACACAATTTGACATATTTTAAAAAATAACATAAACAAAAGTATAATGCTTATCTTCTCAACACATTTTTTGTTTTAGAAAAAAAGTATGACTGATCGACCTGATTAATCGTCAACTTAGTTACCTCACACAAAAAAATTGTGATCTAATTAAATATAACATGTATATAGTCTTTAATTTAGCCTAATAATTAATTTGTGCATGCAGGCAGCAGTTATAACTTTCTCTCCAGCTCCTCAGCCACAACTACCAATTAGCACTTTCCCGATGGTAATTAATTAAGAATAATTTCTTTCAAAAAATTATTTTTTTTTATTAATTTTTCAAGTGAATTTTCATTCTATAAATCACTTTATGTTATTTTTTTTTTCGTTTAACCATAATGTTTATTTTCTTATTTTTTTAATCTTAAATTCTTTTTCAAATTGCTAATTAAGTGTAGCTAATTTTGTTTTGTTCAGTATGGTGCAACTCCTGGTAGTCTTCGTCCTCAGGGTAAGAGAACATTTCTTTTATATTTAAAATTATTCCTTATATAGTTGTAGTATATATAATTGTTACAAATTAAATGCATTTCTTTACCTAATTAAGAAGCAAAATGTTACTCCATAAAAATAGAACCACATATCAATCAAGATGGTATAATATTATTGGATTTCTCCCAAAAGGTACAAACTTTTTGACAAATTTAAAATTTCACTTGTCCTAGGGAACTATAAATTTAAAATTTAACCCAGTCAAATAACTCTTCATCTTGTTCAATTATTATTGTGTGAGTCAGTCAAATGGTCAGGCGAGTCTACAATTCGTGATTTATTTTTTTTTTAAAATATAAAAATGCATGTTTGTACTAACAAATTATCATATTTTTGAAATATATATAACATTGGGGATGACTATAGTCCCGTTACGGAACCATTCTGCTGAAAATTTTAAAATATACCAAATTTATTTTATTTTTCGACAGAATGTGGGCCCCGGTGCACGGGAAGGTGCTCGAAAACCGCGTTCAAGAAGCCATGTATGTTTTTCTGCCAAAAATGCTGTGCCAAATGCCTTTGTGTTCCTCCAGGAACTTATGGCAACAAACAGTTTTGCCCTTGCTACAACAATTGGAAGACCAAAAGGGGTGGACCAAAATGCCCTTGAAAGTGGACATTAATACCCTTTAAGTCCCATATATGCATGCTTTCATATTAAGATTATGAATTATTGTCGACAATAATTATAATTAAATTGAACTTTTCACGATGAATATTTTTAGTTAAGTTTTCTTATAGAATCATGTATTATTATTGACTTTTAGCTATCGATCGCCCCTCAGTCTAGAGTTCGATAATGAAAACCCAAAGGTTGTAAATGTCATTAGTGTGAACATCAATTCTCATGTGCAATTTCTTTTGTATTTGGGCCCATCTACTGGTCCATTCTGAATCCAGGGTTTTACTGAGTTGGGTTGTATTGTGATTGTTTTACGAATTTGGACTAGCCATAGGCCCAATAGCCCGAATGTGGAAAACTACGCTCGCCGGAGGTATATGCTTCGGAATATTCTTCCATATTTTGCTGGGATTATTTCGAATTTCTTTTCAAATGCTTTTGCTAATTGGGAGTAGGTCAAAGCCAAACATCTTCGCACTTGTGGTGGTAAAAAACCAGGTGCGTGTACAAATATTGTCAAACAAAAATTAATAATTATAAAACTTAATTATTACTCAATTAGTCTGCCAATATTATTCTTTTTAATATCCATTTATCGGCTGTCAAAGAACACTCTTCCATTCAAGTACGGAAAAACTGAAATATGTAAATTCTCGTGAATCAACTCTTTCATTGTACTAAAGCCAGGCTTAAATTTTCACTCCTATTTTTTCTTGTGAATAATAGGAGCATAGAAAACTGCCGATGGACTTGTTTTGACAATCTTGCCCTTGCCGGCGCCGGAATTTTGCTGCTTGGGGTCCGATTTTTCGACCTTGACTAGAGAAACTTGCCGTGGAGGATTATCTCCGGCACCGCCAGCTGTGGTGGCTGCCGCCGCCGATTGGTGGAGGGGAAACAAGAAATCCGTCGGGAAGAATTTGTACTGAAGTCCAGCCATGAAATATTGATCAAGTTTAATAAGAAGAGAATTAAGAGTGGCACATAGGATTTAAAAGAAAATAACTGATTTTTTTTAGGCCCTTTGGTTTGGTTGGTTTATTACAAATGAGCTACCCCTTCATGTATTTATAGAGCCAATACAATTGCATTTGGTGGCATCTTCAACCAACAAATATCTAAAGTTTAGTGTAAATACACTGGTATTTGAATAGTCAGATTACGTATTAAAAAATTGAAGAAAAATGCAAACGTATAAAAAAAATCAAAATAAGTATTGAAATATGTGACTTTTCAAGGGAATTTTTCCCTACAAAATTTATTTCCATTTTTCATTTATTTTTTACTCTAGAATTATTGGTGTTCATGCTATTATTATTATTATTATTATTATTATTATTATTATTATTATTACTATTATTATTATTATTCGGTCCACACACTGAAACCACGTTTTGTGAAGGGGAATAATAAGAAATGTTAATTTGTTGACCTCATTAATAAAGTAAGCTAATAAACTTTGAGCATGGCTAATGAGCTTATGGTGACATGTGAAGGAATTAATATTTTCAATTGTTAAAATTTTGGAAAAGTCTACGATTTCATAGTCTTACTAAATTGATATGATTATATGAATGTTTTAATTAATAATTTATTTATCAATATATTTAATTTAAATGTTTCTGGGCAGCATCAAGATTCCTTCTAATTTCCGTTGCTTTTGTGATTTATAAGGTTTTCTGCTCGTAAAACTGAAGCTCTATACAAGTGGAATTATTTATTTATTTATAAAATAAAATGTTTCAGGAGTTAGGAATCAATTTGTTTTAAAATACATGCTTGTGTACAGGTAATATAACTCTTCCATTTGAGTTAATTATATATTAAGTGTACGTCTTAATAACTTCATATCTGCCAATGTCATAGAACGTTGATTCGGTTTAATATATACTAAATTAGGTCATGAGTGTTTCTGTAAGTAAACAATCAGTTCAAATTACCCACTTTTAGATTTATATTTCATCATGCAATGGACAACACGAAATTTAAAGTATCAATAGATAATTTGAATATACAATAATAAATTGATAGTTTGAAATATATAATAACTGATGATTGAAATATAACTTTTATGACACTGGAACAAGAAAAACCAGGCATATATTTCAGGATATTCGGTGCACAATTAAAATTGTCCACATCTTAATCTTAGTGGTAGCTGCATATAATATGAATCAATATTGACTTTTAATTTGATATAACTTCAATCCCAAATAACTTTAATTAGCAAAAGAGAAATAAGATTTTTTTTTTTTCCGGGATATTCTGCATATGCCTCGTATATAAGTGAAGTGGGGAGTTTCAATGTTAGAGCATCTCCAATGGTCTTTCCATTGTTGCTACACGGCATAAAAAATCTGACGTGGCCAGAAAAATGTCTAGAAGGCTTTCTAGATATAGAAGTCCTTCTAGACAACTTCTATTATATATTATATTATTTATTCAATATATCTCTCTTTTTCAACCAATTACAATTTTACACATCACAAAGCACACCACAATTAACACTAATCGTTGAAGACAAAAATTTTTAATTCCCTTTCTCCATGTCATACATCACAATCTCCATTAGAGATGCTCTTAGCAATAGTATAGTTAGGGGCCTCTAACCATATCGATCGCATATTTTTGTGTATGGCAGTTTAGCAATTAGATGAGTCTATTAATCATTTTTTTTTTCGAAAATCATTCTTATACTTAAGATTATCATAATTTAATTTATGTTTTTTTCTAAAGTATATTCACTTGTGTATAAATATTTGCATATTTGTTGAAGAAAAATAAATTCTACCTATTAGCAGCCTTATCGATTCATATTTTTATATTAATAAAAAATATATATGTAATTAGCACAGGTTTATTTATTTATTTATTTATTTTTCTTAGTCCAGTTCTCTTGTATTTTATTGAACAATTTTAAAGCAAATCTGCAAAATTGCCACTAAGCCAAACCTTCTGATAAGTAAACTCTTGAAAGGTAAGTACTTCCCTTCTAGCTGCATTATCAAAACATCAAAGTTCTTCTTGTTTATGGGCTATTTGGATGAATGTAAGGAATAAATATCAGCAGTGTTTTAGAGAGGAAATTGGGAATGTGATCTCCTCTCTGTACATTTGTGTGTTATAAAATCTTCTATCGTTTCGGAAAAAAAAAAAAAATACAATCATCAAATGTGATGATGAAAATATCAATTCACGTGATGATTTTTACATCCAAAATAGAAATAGTAAAACAGAATCACATACCAAACTTGGAAAAAATTATACATGAACATAAGCATATATCCACCAGAAATTCTATGGTGCCCATATGGGCACCATATGGTGCCATAGATCTCACGATCCAACGCCTAATATCTATTCTATCAATTCCACAATGGATATTAAGCGTTGGATCATGAGATTATGGCACCATATGGTGCTCATATGAGCACCATAGAACTTCTGATATATCCACACCATAACTACTTAAAATTCATACAAGAAAGATTTTTTATTTTTTTTTCTTACAAAATACCACAAGCATACATTAAGGACTCACAATGGCTTACCTTCAAAAAACAACACATATGATATATCTACGTTGCCCCATACTGTTCTTCTTTTTGTTTCTTTCCTTAAACTTGCAAAAAATCTTCAGTGTGTTTGACTGTTTTTTACATCTCTGGTAAGGGAACAACTGCTTCGAAAGCCTCGACTAACATCGACACTCGTCTTTTCCTATCCGGAGTCAGTTTCGTAACAATGTGTCGAACTGCATAATCGAGCATCCATTGCTCCGCCTTTTTCCTCTCGTCCATCATCTCCCGTCTCAGCTCGACTTTCTCCCCTTTTTCGCCAGGTGGCGTCTCGTGAAGCGAATCATTTGGTTTCGGTTCTACTTTTCTAGCCTTTTTCAGAGCCTCAATCGATCTCTTAAGCATGATAACCCGTTTGAGTTTGCTCCAGTTTTTACCTGTCGGCAGCTGCTCGGTTTTTTCAGACGAGTCGTCGTCTTGAATTTCCGGAAGTAAAATTTCATCAACCGCCTCTTTAACGAGCTTGAGCGCGTCAGATTTGGTGAACTCTCTCGACCCGTGATCTTCGGTCGAGATAATAACGTCTTCTTCTGATTCGTCGAGAAGTCGAGTCCCGATTTTTTCAGCAATGCCCGACACAACGTGCTGATATATCATGTGCCACATCTCTACGTGTTTTTTCTTGTCCGTAATATCGATAATCTCACTTTCTTCACTTTCTTGATTTGCAGAGTTTTTTTGGACTAAAATACCCTCATTATGTTTATCTCGATTTTTCTCCGAAACGGGCTCGTCCGAGTTGAGACTCGAAGGAGCCACAGTTTCGAATGCTTTCACGAGCAGCGATACTTTCTTCTTCTGAGTAGGCTCCAGCTGGCGTACAGCCTGGCGGAGTGCATAGTCGAGCATCCACTCCTCGGCGTTTTTCTTGCCGCCAGCCGTTTGGTGTCTGAGGTTGACTTTTTCGGATTCCGGTTCGGAGGTTAGCGGTAAGAGGTTCGGTTTTTTGGGGTGGTTGAATTTTCTCACTTTCTCCAATTCCCGGATGAATTTCTGAAGCAAGATCCATTTTTTGAGATTGCTCCAGTGTTTTGGAGCTTTCTTTTCGGACTTTTTGATCACTTGACCTAAAGAAGTCTTATCATTGATTTGACTTTCTTGTGCTCGATCAACTTTGTCAAAAGCATCCGATTCTTCATGATTTTGTTCGGTTATAGCTGTGAGGAAAAGTGGAAAATGAGATCAGTTACCGAACAAGCGATTTTTTTTTTTTTTTGATTGCGAAAACTAGAATGAATTGGTGAATAGGTTGTAAGAAAGTCTCATTTTTCAACAGCCTAAAAGATGAACACTCCATAAAAGGTTAAGGGAAAAGAATAACTGAGATGAAAAAACACATGTACACAATAATAAGGCTTAAAATGAAGTTCAAGCTTTACCTCGAGTTTGATCTCGCTCGATAATTGCCATTCTTGGAGTACTTTCACTGGTAACCGACTGATCATCAGACGTCTGATCCTGAACCTCCGGGAGAAGAATCTTCTCGATCGCCTCCCGAACGAGCTTGATAGCAATCATCTTACGTACCTCGATTTCTTGATTTTCAGAATCAGTAATCGAGTCTCCACTCGGAGTTGTACTTCCCTTTCCAAGAGAAGATTCTTCACTATCCACCGAGTTTTCGCTTTCGAACGGCTTGTCTGTGGGCCCCGCAGCCAAATTTCCAGTCATGTTCTGATGTATCAAATGCCACATGCTGATATGCCTCTGCTTGCTGAACTGAAGCTTTCTCCCTTCTTCTTGCTGATCGGGCTCGTTAACTCTCGTGATTTTATCGTTATTGCATTTTAGATTGCCAGCTGGAAAATGCTCGGCTTTCGATTCCAGTTCATCATCGCTATGAGAAGAAAATGATGATATCTCAATAATACTCCTTTTGCTCGACTCTTGGAATGCAATTGGAGTTTCAGGACAAAATTTAATCGATTCGTCGCTAGCACAGTCCACAGCCGAGCTATCCTCACTAAAGTTGCTGACTTTTTCGTTTGACTTTTCGAGACTCGAGTAAGTTACTTCATCCCGGATATGACAAGAGCATCTCGAACAAAATTCCCCTTCGAACGATGAATATTTTCTATATATTTCGAGATTCTCCTCGTAACTTCTCTCGGGAAACGACATCTCGCCACACGCAGCTTCTACAATATCCAATCCCATAACATTTTCATATCCAAACGGCCCCTTTTCCCGATTGGTACGATTTTCTTCACAAGAATCGACACTGTTCTTATCTTGATTTTTCTTCTTCATATAATGCTCCGGCTCGATTCTTTTCAACATGGGCTTTTGCATTTTCATCGACTTTCTCCTTTTGTAAAGAAAACTCTTTGTACGAGCAATGGGAGCACGAGTTCCTCCGCAAAGCCCGTGCAGAGAGCAATGGTGGTACCGGCAAACTTTTTCCGGTTCTTTCCCAACCGAATGAGACTCGACCCGTTTGGAAAAATTCGAGCCTTTAATAGTCGAAGAATAAGTCGCTCGATTAACGGCTACATCCTCAGAAATAAACTTAGAATAATTCAAAATCCCCTTTCTTGGCTTGAAACTGGTCTTCTTCATTAAAAACCCCACATTCCTAAAGCTAGACGAGCTCGAAATAGTTTGTAAGGACTTATTACCCGTTTTCTTGCCTTGCGAACAAGTTGTGGCTTTAAGATAGTGAGGCAAGGATTCGGACGAGTCGAAAGAGGAATTTTCGTATGGTATCGTGAGTGGAGTTTGACGAACATTTCTTGATTTCGTTCTTTTCCGGAAAGTTCTAACCTTGTTGAAGCTTTTTGATGTTCGGTTTTTATTGGTCCTATGTTTGAGGCCTCCATTGTCGTCCGGTTTGTTAATAGACGACCCACAAGTCGAGGAAGTTACAGAAGCCATTTCATCACATTCACTTCCCCCTTGCTGAGGAAAACAACATAGGGTTTTAGTAAAGTTTGCACCTTTTTTGTGTTTTTTGGGGAATCAAAATGTGTGATTTTGCTTGTGAAAAAACATTCTGAAAAGCACAATGTTTTCTGTTATAATCTTTACTTTTTACATCTCATGTCCATTCCAAATCCAATCACACAGACTCCATATAATTTATTCTTGATTTTCTTAGTAAAATTTTTCCACAATATCTCTACCAATAAAGACAACAGCATTCAAGGCACAATCAAAAAATGAATAAACCAACCCAATAAACAGAAAAACTTACAGGAGAAAAACCCTTCTTTGCATCAAAGGTGCTTGTGGCCCTCATACAATTATTTGGTGATGAATCACAAGACTCCATTGAAGCTGATAATCTCTGATCAAAGCTACCTCTTGTTTTTGTGTGAGATAGAGAGAGTTTTAGTAAGAAAAGATTTTTGAATGTGTGAATTTTGGTCTAGACAATGAAAAGTTTTAGCAAGAAAAGGAGGTGATGAACTGAAGAAATTGCTGTAGGATAATAGGATTCAGAGTGGAATTTTGGATTCAAGTACAGATTCTTTTTTTAATCTGAATAATTATGTCAGCTGCAAAAAAATCAAGCTTGCTATAGGAAAATTTATTGCTTTTTTTTTTTTATATTTTGACTTGTGCAAATTGTGGTGGAGTCATTAATTTACCTTTTTTATTTATTTATTAAAGTATTAATGTCCATTGGCTTCTTGACTTGGCCATACTTTTTCTTCTTTTGTTCTTCTCTTTATTTTTTTTCCAAAGCTTAAGCTGGTGGAAAGGGACCTGAAACGTATGTGTCGAAATTACTCAATATTTTATTTTTTGAAAATTTAATATATAATTTGATGGTTCAAGTATTTTCTTTGTGATTTTTATAACTTTTACATGTTTATTTAGTGATTTATGTGTAGAATTTATATTTGAGAAGCAAATTATAGAGAGGCTTATAAATCGGCTCATCTTTTATTTGTCAATCAATTTACATTTATTCATACTTGATTGTGCTACAGCTACTCGTCATCAATAACTAAATTTCAATTATGTTGTTGTTTTGTGTTTATTATTTAAATAAGTGTAATTGCGTAACTCAACAATTAGAAAATCTGTCAAACTTAGCAAAAGACAGCTCTTATTTTAATATATGGAAATTACTTATGATATTTGTAGTGTTTTTACCTAAATTAAACAATTTCCAAAGAAGACGGTGTAATACGAGGCTTAACCGAACCAAATCGAACTCAAGTTTACAATACTCAAGTTCAAATTTAAGTGTTTATCTAGTCGAATTTATACTTAACTCGTTAATTAAACGAGTCACTAAATTTGTCTATTAATATTAGCGAACCAAATTCGAACCGAGTTGACGAGTTAAACAACTCCAAAGTTGTTACAATAATGTAGCCCTTCTCATTGAAGATTCTTTCAATCATTATTATGGTTTCAATAAAATTTAAAAATTGTAGGTTCCTAAACCTGGTTTGCATCTGGCAATTAATTTACAACCCAACATAGTCATTGTCATATCACCGACTTTTCATAAGCAAATGCTTGGTTGATTTTATTTTATTTTTACTTTTAAATTATCTAGTAATATTTTTCTACAAATCTTAAAAAAATCCACTTATTGCAAGTGAGGATGTTTGTGCGATCTACAGCTTGTACAAGGCCATATGGCATGAAAAGTCAAAACGCGTGGACCATAATCCATGAGTCATATTTTGTGTCCAGATAGATTGAGGATTTTGGGTGAAATGATTTTTTTTTTAGTAATGTACATATATATATATTGGAAAAATTATTATAAAGTAGTAAATTAGTAAATATTTTAATGAAAACAATAATTGATAGGATTTATGAGTTGATAAATATTTAAATATGTAGTAATTCGTAGTTCTATATTTCTTGAAAATCTTTTACATCCAATAATCTTTTTGCATCCGAATTAAAGAAAGAAATACATCACTCACTTACATTTTTTTATTTTGTACATTTACGAAGTTTTTTAGTTGAATATGTACTAACATTTACAGTTTATAAATAGTTGATTTGTAGTTTATTTTTTCATTGGTTTCTGATGTAGGGAAGTGTACGAGTGGGAAAGATAAACGATATACTCTCTCGTAAAACACACAAAACAAACATCTGATTCAATCTCAAAATTCACCAAGTAACAATAAAGTAGAAGAGTCCTTTATATAAGACTCTCAAAACTAATAACCCTAACTTGTTTTATAAGGTAACTACTAATTATTAAATAATAATAATAATTATTATTATTATTTATTATTATTATTATTCTACACCATTCTCCCTCAGTTCGAAAGGCTTCGCTCTCAAAGCCGACGCGCTCCCGTGGCTGGTGTGGAGGCGAACCCATGGTAATAATCCCCGTCGTTTTCCCCTGTCGAACACGAAGGTTGAATGTCGCACCTCCATGGTATCACCCCCTTGAAATTCATAGAAAGACATATATGCAGCAGCCACACACAAAATTTTGAAGTCACCGTGGTGACCAAAAAATTGTTGGGATCTGTGAGGATCTCGTTATGTACAAATCACGAATTCAATAACAAACGTAAACATATGCGTAGCGGATCTAAAGGTTTGACGTAGAGAACTTACGGCTTAAAATTTATGTAGATCTGGCTGACCACGAACGGTTGACCGCAATTGATTGACCGCAAATCACGTCTTGGGTTGCACGAACAAGATCAGATCAAAATCAGATCAAACAGATGCAAACAGATCAAAACGAATTTTTGCAGTCAGGCTTATTCCGGCGGCGCGTGAGGGCGCGTGCGGCGTCGGAACCCGGCGACGTCGGCGACGATGGAAAGCTCTCGTCGAGACGGTCGTCTGGGTATACTGTATGTTCGCCTATATTTTTAAAGCTCGACCGCAAGTGTACGGTTTCGCTCGTAGTAAGTGGCAAGCAAGGTCGTATCCCAAGAGACCAAATAATTATTTAATCAAGTACAAGAGTATGATAGTGTCAATTTTATTTAGACAATCGAATATAGGATAGGTTAACTAAACTACGAAATAAATCAACGCAAATAAAGCAAGAATAAGAAAACAACTAGAAAAACACTTAAGAAGAATATATGGGAATGGTAGATTCTAAGACTATGGGTTCAATTAACAGTTGGGTTCCTTCAAATTTATCACAACTAACTATTTTCTTTATCTACCCTATAAGATGATCGCAATTTTAGCCTATCGTCCCTCTCGAGATCGATAAAACCGTAGATTAAATCACATATATTAGCGTCTCCACTCAACACATGCAATTCAACTCCAATTAGAACAAAAGATCTAATATCCTCACAACGACCTACTAATCTCTCGATTCAAGCAAGTAAATTGTGTCAAATATTAAAGACCTAATATTGAACTCATCTCTCGAATTATGAACAATATTGTCAAACATGTAAAAGAATTGATCAAGTTCTAAACATGAAATAAGAACAAAATATTTGAATAGGGTTCAAAAGAAAACAATCAACTATGATAAATCATCCAAAATCCCAACATATTAATCTACTACCATGTCTTAGAATCAATGAAATTTAGCTACTCATGTTTGAATTCAAATACATAGACATATTAGAAATCAACATGATCAATAATAGTTCAAAAGGAAAGAAGAAAGGAAAAACTAGGAATCTCGTCGATCTTCAATCTCCTTGATCCCTTTGTGGTTGATCTCCTTTTGCCTTCCAATTGCTCCTCTTGTGTGTTTCCAAGCCTCTCTAACGTGTTCTCCTCTTTTTGGCCTTTCAAACTAGGTTAAATATGCTTCCTCTTGTGTCCAAAAACCTCTCCTAGTCAAATTAGGCAAGTATTAAAATTCTGTTCCAGCGCGCGACACGGCCTGACACGCCCGTGTCACAGCCCGTGTCACGGGTCGTGTCAAGTTCAAGCCCTCGGAATGTCCCTGTTCATGTGACACGGCCACCTGACACGGGCATGGTGCCCGTGTCACTGCCCGTGTCACATCCCAGCACTCTCGTTTTTTGTCCGTTTCACTCGTTTCTTCCATATTTCTCATCCGTGCATCAATCCATCATCATCTCGGGCGTCCTAGGTACTCACCATGCGCCTCCAATAGCCACAAGCTCTATAAATATGTGAAAATATCTACAAAACAAGTACGTGTAATACCTTTCCAACAAATAGAGAATTAAAGCACAAATATGCGGTTTATACACCAATAACGCAATGACTAAGCTCTAGATACTCAATAAATATGGTGTAAAATCACACATGAACACTGTACGTCTCAATCGGACTTCCGGTTAGTTCTGTAGGTCAAAATGTATTTCGTCTCGGTTTACCTACAGATCTTCTACTGTATTACTCAATACACCCTTCTTCAACTTGTACCAGTGGAGCAACAAGAAGAAGATAAAGCTCGAATGAGATCTAGAGAGAGAGAGGCGTGTGAGGCGTGTATCTCGTGTGAATGAGACTTCTGTTCTCTTCTCATGAGCTTAATGATGTATATATAGAGCTACAGTAGGGACCTTAAGAGATTAGGAAAAGGGCTCCTTAATGAATTAGACTAACTGTGGGTCAAGCCCACTCCTCTAATTAATTAAATAATATTAATGGCCACCAACATTATATTATGGCACTCCCTCTTCTTAGCCCAAATTACATTTGAGACTCCAATAATAATTACTCGATTTACCTCCCCACGTTTAAGATATAATGTCCATTAATTAATTCGATTACTACAATCAAGAATTAATTAATTTATTATTATTTCACCGAAGCTAGCGCTCGTTCATCACATTCTTATTATGCCGGAACTTAATCCACCTGCAGGGTTTAGCATAACAATCCTTCATGAACTCACTCCGGGGACATCATCAAACTGACGCACATGGTGACCGTAAATATCCTAACAGCACAACCTATATATAATAATATTACTCAAAACAGTAGGAATATTAATCCAGCGAACTGAACCTCACCCATGTGAATCAAAGTAATATATATTATATATATTAAGAGAACGCAGTAATTAACCGAGGCCTAGTTCATTTACGACGATCAGTATAAAATGAACTTCTCCTCTCTGGGATCCTGTTCAATACATAAATGTACTAGTACAACTAATCAGTCAAGACAAACTGTACAGTTGACACTACAACCGTTCGGATGGAGTGTTCATGTCCATCTAGGTTGTGAACAACTATTCTTATTCGCAAGTAACTGATAGAGTGATCTTCGATTCGCCCGATGATGACCCACTCCATCTAAGTGCAGAACAACAAAACGTAGAACTTGTTTAATCTAACATGATTCTCATTCATAAAGGGTAAATGTGTAATAACATGCAAAGCCAAGCTTTCAGTATATAACACTAACAAAAACAACATCTGTTTGCAAGGGCGCAACAAATTCCCGTGAGAGAAAAGCTCGGACCTGTGCAACAGAAGAACTACCAATTCTTCTAACAGCTGAATTTCGATACTCGAAACATGATAGAATTCCTACGGCCCCGGAGGCTCCTCATCGAAAATCGACAGACTGTCGTAGAGACAGTCCACTTCGCCGGTAAAATGCTCCTCCACCTCCTCGGGTCCTTCATCAAACACCGACGGACCATCGTACAATGGCCCGTCAACTTGCTCTTCGTCAAATTCGGGGATGTCAACGTGAAACGGGCCCTCCCATCGACCATATTCTTGATCACATTCCCAATCGCGTCGGGCACGATCACCGTCGGCGACGACAGTCTCCTCGAGCATGCCTCTATCGTCGCCGTCCACGAAGACCGGGCCCCGTCGCCGCATGTCACGGCCGCCGTATGCAGCAAAGGAGTCAGCCTCAACGTGCGGGGATGGAAAATAGTCGAAGGGATTCATCTTCAATACTGTCTCCTCGCCGTCTTCATCGCTGGATGGTGGTTGTGGAGATCCCCGACGGGGCGCCCCGCCTAGACCACGGCCTCCACGTCCTCCGTGAATTCCCCCGCACACGCCCCGGTTGCCGGCTCCACGGCCTCCACGGCCTCCACGTCCTCCGTGAATTCCCCGATCTCCGCGGATAGATCTGCAATCTAACGACCCATCGTCTCGAGCTCGCGGCTAAACCACTCGGTCTGACGGCTCAGGTTGTAGATGGCGGCGACACGTCTGTCGTTTGTAGCATCATGTCTTCGCGACAACATCGTGAATCGTGCTGACTTCTGATACCAACTGATGTAGGGAAGCGTACGAGTGGGAAAGATAAACGAGATACTCTCTCGTAAAACACACAAAACTCACAATATCTGATTCAATCTCAAAATTCATCAAGTAACAATAAAGTAGGAGAGTCCTTTATATAAGACTCTCAAAACTAATAACCCTAACTTGTTCTCTAAGATAACTACTAATTATTAAATAATAATAATAATAATAATAATAATAATAATAATAATAATAATAATAATTATTATTATTATTATTATTATTATATTATTATTAATCTACACCAGTTTCTAAATTATATTATTTTTTATTTATGATTTGCTTATGAATAGTTTATTATGATTTAATTTCCATATTATATTTTTTAATAAAAAAATGTATTAAAATGTTAAAAAAGAAGTTCTTAAATTGAAGATTCAACATAGTTGGGTTGAACAGGTCCAGCCCATTAAGATATGCCCCAGTTCACTAACCAATCGTGGATATATGAACATTTTCGTCCTTTACGAACTCAAGCCCAACAACATTATTGACCCGACAAATCTATTTTGCGTCATGATCCATTACTTCAAGTCAATTTCGTATGTCATTAGAATAAACCTGAAATGGAAATTTGACTTAGCTCACACTCGTACGTATTAATTTCAATCTCATCAGAAATTGGATATAGTAGGCCTTTCTAGTTGTTTACACTTTATCATTAGTAACAACGTGTGTGAGATTTGCACAAGATGTTTTCATTTTATTGTGTGTATATGTGTATGGTTATTTTGTTATTTTAATATTCATTGTCCTTTTTCATTTTAATTATATGAGAAAATATCAACATTTTAAATACTCGTACGTTGACGTTGGCTAACAACTATGTTCCAAGCGGTATTGGTAACCCATAAAATACCGTATGTATCAAAAAGTGGATTATATATACAAGATTCATACCATATATTACTGGTAATACCAACCAAAATATTGGATAAAATAATGGATCATACCTTTTTTTATTATAATTATATTTATATTTCTATCAATTTTTTACATAAAATCTAGGGTTCTACAATTAATTTTAATATATTTATATATTTTATTTGATTTTTAATCAATTTTAAAATTAATTGAATTTTATTTTTATATATTACAGTTATCTTATAATAAAAATTGTAATTACTATTTGTTAAACTGATAAAATTGTCGATAATACCTACTTAAACGGCTAAACTGTTTATTACTGGCTTATTCAATATCATATCCTGGTCTAATATTTTAAATATTGAAAAATACATCAATTTTCATCTCAATTATTATGAAAATACTTCTAAAAAATCATTAGATTCTCAATCTGGCACGAAAGAGAAGAATACAAAGGCACGTCACTTATTATGAAATGCTTCTAAATTCATGAGATAAAGCTCCTCAATTCTCAAATTTGACAAAAGTGAGAAAAATACAAACACCCATACTAAATAAACTTTTGTCTTGCTCCCACATGAAACAAAATTCCAAACACAACTCTCTACCAAAAACCCTTCAAAGTTTATCACAATTAAACACACGAAGATAAAAGAAAAAAATAAATAGCCCAAATTGCAATAAATGAAAGTCGTGTCCTCCTTATCCCATCCTCTGACACAAAATAACATCGTCCCATTCTTTTAGATCAAAAAGTTTTGAACTTTACTGCAACTTAAAAAAAAAAATCAAACCATAAGCGAATCAAAATAAAGAAAATTCACATTAAAAAAGAATTGCTCCATACTGAATTACAAGTTTGAGCTCAATTTTGCTCACTTATTTAATGTCGTGTACCCATATCCGCAGACCATTCTGTATAGTTATGCCTAATCCGTTTATCCGCAGCCGATGCAAAAGGTGTCGTCGTTATCTCATCCCATCCAATCCAATCCAAACGCCGGTAGCTTTCTCAATCCCAATTCCCAATGCGTAAAGCTTTGAATTTTTTAACTATTAATCAACGTGTGGTTTAGTTTCAACGCATACGCATTAGTTCTATTATGCCTGGTCATATAACTAATCAGCTTGCTTATATCTAATCTCCCTAATTCAAAGAAAGATCGTTTTTTTTCTGTTAGAAGCTGCAGCGTCTTTTGTTATTTTCTTTCGTGGGGTCGATCTGAGGACCCTTTTGAAGATTTGATTGAGGGGGCAGTGAAAAAAATTGAATCTTGAGGATAAAATTTTGTCCTTGTTTTTTGTCTGCCTTCTTTCATATTTTCTGGATTTGCCAAAAAATCTGTAATATTTGTTGTCTTCGAATCCAGAGGTTTGGATTTTCGTTCTTCATTTGTAGTCTNTTTTTTTTTTTTATTATTATTATTTATTTATTTAGGGGAATTTGAGCTTCCATTTGAAATTTCATAGATTATCCTCACTCTCCCTGTTCAGATAGACACACATAGTTAGAATTGTTTGCTGCTTCATTTACCTAAGCCCATGGATATAAGCAACGAGGCACGAGTCGACTCGTTCTCGATCGGCCCCTCGACCCTTTTCGGCCGAACAGTCGCATTCAGAGTCTTGCTCTGCAAATCCATCTCCCACTTGAGGCATCAAATTCTTGGGATGCTACTACTTCACTTCTACAAAACCAAAAGCTTCCTAAATCGCTACTTATCGCCCGTAATCTCGTGGTTCCACCCTCGAAACCCACAGGGCATACTTTTAATGGTCACAATCTTAGCTTTCGTGCTCAAACGCTGCACGAACGTAAAAGCACGAGCCGAAATGGCCTACCGGCGAAAATTCTGGCGAAACATGATGCGGGCCGCGTTGACTTACGAGGAGTGGGCCCACGCTGCGAAAATGCTCGACAAGGAGACTTTGAGAATGAACGAATCCGACCTTTACGATGTAGAGCTCGTGAGGAACAAAGTACAAGAGCTTCGCCATAGGCGGCAAGAAGGTTCTTTTCGAGACATTATATTTTACATGAGGGCCGATTTGGTCAGAAACCTCGGCAACATGTGTAATCCCGAGCTTCACAAAGGAAGGCTCCACGTGCCGAAGCTAATCAAAGACTATATAGACGAAGTCGCCACACAGTTGAGGATGGTGTGTGATTCTGACTCTGAGGAGCTTCTTCTAGAAGAAAAACTCGCTTTCATGCACGAGACTCGACACGCCTTCGGCCGAACGGCTTTGCTTTTAAGCGGGGGAGCCTCGTTAGGAGCTTTTCACGTGGGAGTCGTTAAAACTTTAGTCGAGCACAAGCTTTTGCCTCGGATAATAGCTGGGTCGAGCGTCGGGTCCATAATGTGCTCGGTTGTGGCGACTCGTTCTTGGCCCGAGCTCCAGAGCTTTTTCGAGGATTCTTGGCACTCGATCCAGTTTTTCGATCAGATGGGTGGGATTTTCACCGTCTTCAAACGGGTCATGACTCATGGCGCGGTTCACGAAATAAGGCAGTTGCAGATGATGTTGAGAAATCTGACGAATAATCTGACTTTTCAAGAGGCGTATGACATGACGGGACGAATCTTGGGGATTACCGTTTGTTCCCCGAGAAAGCACGAGCCTCCTAGATGTCTTAACTATTTGACCTCGCCACATGTCGTGATATGGAGTGCAGTCACGGCTTCTTGTGCTTTTCCCGGGCTTTTCGAGGCCCAGGAGCTGATGGCTAAGGATAGGAGTGGGGAGATTGTGCCTTACCACCCGCCATTTCATTTGGGGCCCGAAGAGGCTTCCTCAGGGGCCTCGGCCCGTAGGTGGAGAGATGGGAGTTTAGAGATTGATCTTCCCATGATGCAGTTAAAGGAGCTTTTTAATGTGAATCATTTTATTGTGAGCCAGGCGAACCCGCATATTGCGCCATTGCTGAGGGTGAAGGAGATCGTTAGAGCTTATGGAGGAAATTTTGCTGCAAAGGTATGGCTTTTTTTAATGGGCTTATTATTTGCTTCTGAATTGTGACGTATATTGACCGACTGTCATTTGTGAATCCATGTTTTGTGGTGATTTAACGATGGAAGAAAATATAGTCAAAGTCTTAAAAAATGAAAACTAAAAAATATTCTGTTCTGTCAAATGAACCTGTTTGTTGGAGAGTTTTGCTTTAGTATGCTTATTGATGGTACCAATGAGCTTGACCCTTTGTTCCAATTAGCAGCAGCATTGAAAAGCTTTCTGCTTGATTAGGCATATAATCATTTTTTGTTTTTGGAGGAACAAATTTATGATGAGAACTAAAGAGACCTCTAGAAAGTTGTTTGATGAGTTACAGAGTTAAATCTTGAGATAAATTTTGCTGAGAGTTCGATTCAGGAATACTCGTATTTATTTCTTGATTCTGTCCCTTTTTCTCTTCGGAACATTCGGAACAGGCTCAATGCCATTTTCACCTTGGATGTTTACATTCATTTTCTCCCTAACTATGTATTTTTGAAAGTTAGTTTAAACGTTTCAAACTGTGTAAAGACTTGTATGACAGAACAAGAGAATAAATGGATTTCCTCTTTTATTTTCTGAGTTTTTGATTCCCTCCTTTCCCCCTGCTGGAGTTGTCTGACTTTCGGTGTTGACTTAAACTGTACAGCTTGCTCATCTAACGGAGATGGAGGTAAAACACAGATGTAATCAGATATTGGAGCTCGGTTTTCCACTCGGGGGACTTGCCAAGCTATTTGCTCAGGACTGGGAAGGCGATGTCACTGTCGTAATGCCTGCTACTATATCTCAGGTATTGCAAAAAACAACATATGATCGTTTAAACAATTCGCAATCAATAAATTTTGAAGATCCAAGAAATTACACATCTCCCTTTCGTAATTTTTTTTTTTTTTTCAGCTGTCGAAGATAATACAGAACCCGACTTACGTGGAGCTTCAAAAGGCCGCGAACCAAGGCCGCCGGTGCACGTGGGAGAAGCTCTCAGCCATCAAAGCCAACTGCGGAATCGAGCTCGCGCTCGACGAGTCGGTCACCGTTCTCAACCACATGCGCCGAGTCAAACGCAGCGCCGAACGGGCCGCCTCGTCATCCTCCGGCGGGCCCCACCACGGGCCCACGGCCCGATTCAGCGCCTCCAAACGAATCCCATCTTGGAACGTCATAGCCCGCGAAAACTCTGCCGGATCGCTCGAGGACTTCCCCCTCACCGGCGGCCGGCCGCCGGCCGCGGGCCACCGGCCCGAAGGCTCCGACACCGAGCCCGAGCCCAACGCCGCCGCCGACCTAACCTCGTGGACCCGATCTGGCGGGCCCCTCATGCGGACGACCTCGGCCGACAGGTTTGTGGACTTTGTGCAGAGCTTGGGTGGGCCCACGGGGAATGGGCCGGAGCCCGATGGGGGGATTCGGGCCGGGTCGAGTATTACGGTGGGTGAAGGGGAGCTTCTGCAGCCTGAGCGGATTCAGAATGGGAGTATAGTTTTCAATGTGGTGAGGAGGGAGGATTTGACGCCGTCGAGTGGGAGCCATGAGGGCTCGGTTGCAGAGTGTGTGCAGATCGACTTGATGGAGAGGGAGATGGATGATGCGGGCTCGGGATCGGGCTCGGAGAGCGGGGAATTTGCCGGCGATGAGAGTGTTTTGGAGGGTTGAACGGTGTGTTTTGTTACTGTTTGGGATTTCAGAGTGTGTGTTTGTTGTTGTTGTTGTAAGAGATGGCCATTAGGGTTTATGTTGGGTTGGCTTCTCTTTTTAGATAATAAAGCAGAGTTTGAGTTCTTGGAGTAGGTTTTAGAAGTGTGTTTTGTGTGTGTGTGTGTGTGTGTGTGTTTGATTGTTGAGCAAGTGAAACATGAAGCCAAGACAACAAAGAAAGATGGGAAAATTTGAAAATTTGCACAAATCATGTTTGGAATAAATTTTTGAATTCAGAGGAAGGTGAATAGTGGCCCAGCCATGATAATAAACTTTGAGCTGTTTGTTAAATATAATGAGTTGTTTGTAAGCTTGGTTTGATTCGATTTGTTTATGAGCGCGAGCTCGTTTGAAGCTCTTTAAGGTCTTTTAAAGCTCGAAAAAATAGGAATTTCTATACGTTTATTTCGAATTTGAGACTAAGTTGAAAAATCAATAAATGTGGAAAAAAGACCAAATGCAAGTGGGGTACACACATAGGCAAAGGCAAGCTGGGTGGAGTTGGAGACAAAGACCACCAAATTGCACGTAAAACAGGACAATTCCCACTATAATTTTGAAAGCTAAGCTTATCTTCTCATAAATCAATAATTCAACAGATAAATTATCACATAGTACTACATATTTATGTGTTCCTTGTTTTTTTGGCCTTTCATTTCCCCATGTGTTGGTCGGGAGGGCCAAAAGACAACTTCAAGGAAATTGAGCTCCACAAAAAACAGCGTCTTAAAGTAGTGGGGAGAAAAAGACACTTTACAATGCTCCAAGACTGTCTTTCTCTTGGCATACTATAAGTGACTGCCCTTATTCAGTTTGGTTTGGCACGGTGCATGTCACCCAGTGAATGGTCGTAGCTAGGCCTGTACACGAGTCAAGCCAAGTTTAAGCTCGAGCTCGGCTCGTTTATCGTTATTAACGAATCGAGTGTCAGTCTTAACGAGCCGAACTATAGAAAGTTATATAATAATTCTATTTCTGAACCTTAACCAGCCTTATCAAGCAAAACTCGTTAACCAAACGAGTTTTAAATGAGTTCGAGTTCGCCTCGTTATTAAGAGTTCAAACGCGAGCCGAACTCAAGTCGAGCTCGAGCCAAGTCATGCTCATTTAGTTTAACAGCAATCTCGTAGCTAGGGTCGTAAACGAGCCGAACTCGAGCCCTTGACGAATTAGAAATCGAGTTCGAGTTCGGCTCGTTTATCAATATTAAAGAGCCGAATTATTGTCTTAATGATTCGATCCCGAATTTTAATGAGTATAACTATAAAAAAAATTGCTTAAGAATTTTCTTTTATAGCTAAGTCCACGTTGCCCGATTGATCCAAGAAGTTACCATTGGCTCGGTTTTCAACTCATTTTTGACAGAGTTTTGAATCTTTTGATACTGTGGTACTTGGGTGAGATTTTATGTTTTACTTTTATACTATTTTATTATGCGTTTTGTAGTTTTGTAAGTATTAAAATATATGACAACATCGTACACAAGTTGTCAATTTGTATGAATGTCACATATATTAAGGACTTTATTCATAAATTATTGCTTGCAATTTGAGCAGTTAAAAGTTAAAACTTAAAAATGACTTGCGAAGACTAGATAGAAAATATGTGGATTGCAATTTGATTCATATCCGCGTAAAGGCCGTGTGCTTTTTTTAACTTGGCCACCGAACTTGTCAAAGAAAGTACTATGCTTTATATAAATATTAATAATATAAGGTCCACTTGGACTCCTNAGCAACATAATTAAAAGTAAAAGATAAAACATGCATTCCGATTTTCTGGCCTTTGTCTTCGACGTCAGATTTAAAATTATCACATAATCCTACGATTAAAAGATTTGATTCACGGATCTGAATCATGATCATGGTCAAAATTTGAGGCCCAAACAAAATATATATTGATTTATTTTTTAAAATAGTTCCTATATTTCAAAACATCAATAAGAAAGTGACACGTGTTTTACGTTTAGAAACTTATATTTTACATTTGTAGCCGACCTAATAACATATCAGTGCTCACTGCTCAAAGATGACCTATTTTTGCTCTTTTTCCTAAGCGTTACTATGACTTGCATAGCAAATAATTGAATTTATAATAGTATATATATACAAGATTGATTATGAAGGAGAGAGATATAACTATGTACGTAGACATATAATATGCTCATTATCAATGATTGGTATCAATTGGCATTCTAAAATCCCACCGTTTTTTAAGCTTAATGATTAAAAGTTAGACATGTGAAAGTGTCATTTTCAACCAGCAAAGACATTTTGAACTGTGTGCAAATTTAAATGCATATTACATTATGGGATAACTGATAAGGAGTAAATTTCAATTATATATCTTATAGGAAATATCTAATTTGGAATAAACGAATAAAAATAGTTGGCGACCACTTTGTGATAAAATCCCAAAACCTAGCACGGTTTCAAGGGACAACCATGATCATGACATAAGGCCAAATAAATAAATAAATAAATAAATAAATAACCGGTTTAATTCCTTAATTAACGGAAGAAGAAAAGGATATCAAAAGTAAAAACCCAGAAGGCCAGAACACAAAAAAGTAGTTCATGCTCTTATGAGTATGGTTAATTTACTTAATTACGTTATATATATTTCGATGAAATTAGTACAGAGTAAAGCAAATTCTATTTGTCATTGTCCAATGCAGAATTGATGCTATTACGATTAAGTGGTCTAATAGTTAGGCAAATGATTTTCTTTTTTTGAACAAAAATATCATTTACATTATGGAATGTTAATTTATTTGCATTTTGTTTTTAATTAAGCGACATTTTACCAAATAACTATATATTGTAACAAAAACAAAGTAAATCTATTTATTATTAGGTTTACCTAACATTAACACTCATATTGTACAACGTCTACGCAAATTCATGGATTTGTTGATTGATTTCACGTTTCAAATGTCATTTTAAAGATGACTAGTTGTTACATTGTTCCAATCCAATTGGGATCTACATTGTGATAACAAAATGGGGGGAAAAAAAGGAAGACACTTGATTGAAAATAAAAATGAAGAATATTCAAATATGATGGAGAATGCAGCTAGCATTTTGTTTATATTATGATTAAATTATCTATAAAAATAAATCCTCAAAATCAGGACCAATGAACGTGGACCTAATGGTGCCCATTGATTTGTTTGTGTACATTTTGGACATTCGAGTTGCGACTAAAGGCAATGGACTCACATTCCTACTCCTTTCCTCGTCGGTTCCGACGTTCCGTTGGCAGTTGGCCTAAAGCTTCTTGCTTTCTTTTAGCTCATGCAGCTTTTAGTTTTTCCATTTTTTATTAAATATATTTTTATTGTTTTGTTTTTAATTGTAATTATATAATGTTTGCCATGTGTCCGTAATGGGAAAACAATGAACATTATAGTTGTTATGTTTTTTAGTTTATTTGATTATCTTATAATTTTTATATATTAAAAAACAAGTTTTGTTTGGTAAGACGAGTTTTTTTAAAAAGCTCGAGTTTATCTAATAAGTTTATTTGAGAAGGACTTGCACATGGTCTTTATCGACCTTGAGAAGGCTTATGACAGAGTATCGAGGAATGTCATGTGGTGGGCCTTAGAAAAACACAAAGTCCCATCTAAGTACATTACCCTCATCAAGGATATGTATAAGGATGCGATGACGTGTGTCCGAACATGTGGGGCTGATACCAACGACTTTCCAATTAAAATAGGATTACACCAGGGATCAGCATTGAGTCCTTATTTATTTGTCTTGGTGATGGATGAGGCCACAAGGGACATACAATGTGATATCCCTTGGTGTATGCTCTTTGGTGATGATGTGGTGCTAGTTGACGAGAGTATGGCAGGGATAAATAGGAAGTTAGAGCTGTGGAAGGACACATTAGAGTCGAAAGGCTTCAGACTTAATAGGACGAAGACCGAGTACATGACGTGCGCTTTCAGCATGGCTACACATGATGATGGTGACGTTAGCCTTGATGGGCAAGTGGTGGCTAAGAAGGAGACTTTCCGGTATTTAGGATCGATGCTACAAAAGGATGGCGACATTTATGTTGATGTTAGGCATAGAATTTCAATCGGTTGGTTGAAATGACGTCAATCTTCGGGCGTTCTCTGTGATATGAGGGTGCCACAAAGGCTAAAAGGTAAGCTCTATAGGACGGTGATTCGTCCGGCGATGCTATACGGTGCTGAATGTTAGCCTACAAAAAGGAAACATGTCCAACAACTAAGTGTAGCAGAGATGTGTATGCTGCGTTGGTTCTGCGGGCACACAAGAAGGGATAAAATCCGGAATTAGGATATTCGAGATAGGGTCGGGGTGGCTCCAATTGAAGAGAAATTGGTTCAACATCGGCTGAGGTGGTTCGGACATGTCCAACGGAGGCCTCATGATGCACCGGTGCGTAGGGGAGTTCTACAGCGGGTCGCTGATGTAAAGAGAGGTAGAGGTCGGCCTAAACTCACTTGGGAAGAGTCAATTAAGAGAGACCTTAAAATTTGTAATTTCTCCAAGGATCAAACGTGAGTTAGTGATCAACTCGACCTAGCTCAATAACACAACTAGCCACTAGTCAAGCCAAAACCACTCAAACGTGTTAACCCCTGTCCTCTAGCCAAATTCACTCGACATTTTAGGAATTGGCTCGCATGTTTGGTTCTTAATCTAACAAAAAAATGTGAACGAAATTTTACGATGATTTAGCTAATTGGAAAAATCAAGAATAAACATTGTTTGTTACTTGAGCAAAATGTACATTTTTGATCTAATAAATTTTGTTCAAGCTCGATTAATGAATAATTGAACGAACTTGAAATGGAAACTGTAAAAACTTGATAAATGTCAGGACTTCGACTTAACTCTGGACTCAATGTTGTTAATTTACTATGCTTATGGGATTTAACTTGGAGTGAATACTTCGTTTTAGGCTATGGTTTCGTAAATGTGGAAGGACATACCTACAAGATAAAATAAATTCTGTCTCACAAGTTTTTTTATAATACAATATTTGTTCCTTGTAAAATGTTCTCTTAATGTTTCCTCAAAGTAATTTTCAATATAAAACACAATAAATTACATATTGAATGAAGTGAGTCGTTTGTTAGTTTGACTCGTGTAAGTTAAAACACAATTATTCAACAAGTTGAACTCCAACTCGTTTAAATCTCCTTCAGTGTAAGAGCATATATTCTTTATTACATACAAATTTCAACATTAGTTCTGACACTTTAAATTTTGAGTTCAATTCATTAATTTTAATTGTCGAGTTCAACTCCCTAAAACTCAATTCATAATTAAATTTCTAAAGCTCAAGTTTAGCTCCAATTCCCTGTGATAACTAAATAAGCTAACTAATATCATTTCATCTTTGATATACTGTAATTTAAAAAATTAATATATTTATTGCACATTACCAGCAATTTTCGTTGATTGCAATTTGGAGCATATTTTGTAGGCAATAAAATCGTAACTGAAATCCCCGCGAATCACCATTTTCACTCAACTACTCGCTTAACAGCCAACCAAAAATTATCACCAATATTAATTAAATTAATTAATTAACCTAAGAACCTAAAAGCTCGTCCTTTTCCAATAAATACTCATCAAAAATCAAAGCTCTATCACTCTCTCTCTCTACGAAGCTTCCTCGAAGCTTACCATGGCTTCCTCGCAGCATTTAACCCTCTCTCCTTCCTCTCCTCTTTCCCTCAAACCCCAATTTCCACATCCTTCTACTCTCTCCTCGCCTTCTTCTCTCTCTTCGCCTTCTTCTCTCTCACCGCCATTGGATTTTCATCACCGCCATGAAACTCGCGAAGATCATCCCCGGCAAACTGTTCAGGCCCAAAAAATCCCGATCCGTCTCCAGATCCGAAGCCGATCCGCCGTCGTTCAGCTCCCAGGCGACGTCCTCCTCGGCCTCTTCCGAGGATGTATACAAAAAGCAGGGCGGCGGTGGCCTGTCCACGCCGACCAGCGTCCTCCCCTCCGGCTCAACCGAGATCTCCGCCGACGAGTGGTCCGAGATCTCCGCCGACGTGTACCTCGAGCTCAAGCAGGCGTTCGAGATGATCGACGCGGACGGCGACGGGAAGATCCGGAAGGAGGAGCTGGAGGCGTTGCTTTGCGGGTTGGGGGCAGAACCGCCGAGCAGGGAGGAGCTCCGGCTGATGCTCGCGGAGGTCGACCGCGACGGCGATGGGTGTATCACGCTGGAGGAGTTCCATGCGATCGGATCGGCGTTCGCGCCGCCGGCGTGCGACTCGGAGCTGAGGGACACGTTTGACTTCTTCGACTCGGATCGGGACGGGCGGATCACGGCGGAGGAGCTGTTCAATGTGTTCAGGACGATCGGGGACTCGCGGTGTACGTTAGAGGACTGCCGGCGCATGATAAGGGGGGTGGACAGGAACGGGGACGGGTTCGTCTGCTTCGAGGACTTCAGCCTCATGATGGACCGTCAGCTGCAGAGATGATTGTTTGTACTTTGTAGCATTTTTTTTCTTTTTCCTTTTTATTGGAGAAAAAAATAAAAATAAAAAAGAAATGGAAAAATCAATCATCTGCAGTTCTAAATTTCTTGCTTCTATTTTTATTTTATTTTAACTATTGCCGTATATAAATGAAAAATGAGAATTAATTTGCAGAGCTTGTTGTATTTTACTGTGTGAATATCACCATATCCGTGATATTGGGAAGCAGATGAAGTTGTCTTTGACTTTTGACTGAACAAACGGACACATGAGTTGGACCAATGAAAGTTTGCCTAATTTCTATCAGGACCAGATAGTGCGTGCCACGTGTCCACTAGCGTGCTCGTAGGAATTAGGAATCCCACACTCAAAAGTGTCGTACCTTTACATAAAGCGACATATACGTTTAATCCCTTACTTAGAGGTTTTTCTTCACGACATGCTCCTTCCTAATTTTATTATTTGTCATTTTAACTTAATTGATCATTTGTTAAATAAATATCATTTTAATTATTTTGTACATATTTTTTCATTATTACCCTCATCTTTTCATATTCACTCTCTATCTTTTTTTCAAAACATCAATCTCTATCCTCATTAATCAAGGTTATTATTAACAAAAAAAATATTTTTAATTATCGTGCAACTTCTTAAAACAACATTTATTAAAGATAGAAAAGAGTATATTTTAGTTGGTTTTTTTGTTTTTTTTAATGAAATGTCCTTTATATATAAATTTGTAAATTGACGATTGGGACTATATGCCTAGTTGTATATAAAAGGTATGTTAACAGGATTTATAAATGAGTTAATATCAAATTACCTTGTTACTTAATTGATGAGATTATATGAACATTATGAGGTTGAAAAACTCTTATTAAGCACTTATCAGGCGTGGCAAATCGCGATTAGGGGTCACAAATCATACAAAAGGTGTAGCAAATTGTTGCGGTTAGGAGTGACAAATCGTGCTATTTTCGTATTTAACTATCATCATTTATGTTATCTATTTCATATCGTGTCATATCAACTTAAATCCCCCTATTTGTTATCAATATTCAGCTGTTCCCCCCCTAAGTTATTGATATCTATGTTGAACGAGATCTTGCTATATGTCGTTGGACTCGTATTTTATAATAATTGTGCGTGTCATTTCGTTTTCCGTATCGTATCAGTCATTGCTACCTCCATAAGTCATCGTTATCTATGTTGAACAAGATTAAAGAGATATATTATTTTTCGTGTTGTATCAGCCATTGACAATTCCAATCATCATTATTATCTATGTTGAACGAGATTAAATAAATTTATCATTTTTCTTCATATTATTATACATCATTATACAAAATCAAAAGCACACTTTCATATTTATTCACTGACCTTCACAATATAGAAACCAAAATGTCAATCTCATTCATGAATACAACCTATTATCACATAAGAAAAGAGTTGCACTTTCACACCCCCTAAAAAATAGAGGAATATAAATAGTCAGCTCTTTTTTCATAATTGTGGTAGATCATCACTCCAACTTGACTTGTATTTTTGTATTCTTTAAATAAATTGTTTAGTTTTTTAAAGATTAAATGAACTGCCATGTTAGTCAAGAGCCACAAACGATTAATGGTCTGAAGGCTAGGTGAGCTGGTCATAAAAGTTCCTTTCACATTCACTAAACTAGCAAAAGCTTCATAGCCAAATCAAATTAGGTATTTATTAATCCTCGATGTAGTTATTTTTATCCCTCACAAAATAAATCTAGGATTATAAGCTTTGTGATCAACATCAACTGTGTAAATGAGCTAATGAATATGGACGGTTTAATTTGTGATTTTTTTTTTAAATCAATATATTTGTTGACTACATTAAAAATTTATGAATTGAAAGAGATGCAGCTATGTGAACGTCTTTTATAAGCAGTTTAAGATTTACTATTGACTAATGTATGACCATCTTTGATAATTGATGAATTTATAACCATAATTTACTGATATTTTTGGTACGAATCTCATTACTTGTCTGAATTACAATCATATTTTATAGAATACATAGTGACATGATATTGGAAGAATTANTAAAAAAAAAAAAAAATTCTTAATAGTTGATCGGGATGGGGTTGTCTATTTCTGACATGCTTTATATCTTTGTCGTCTGTATATTAATCCTAAATAAAAAAGTTGCTGTAAATTTAATCTTAATTTACACAAACCATATGATTATTCAAATTATTATGTCAGTTCTTATCCTAATTAAATTACTTTGACCTGAATTGGTTTGTGTAAACTTCTGTTGCTTTGTAAATGTCGTTCCAAAATGCTCATTATCGGAAATTCTTGGGAACTACCTATTTTTTTAAACGAAAGAAATTTTAATTTTCTCTACCAAAATTGTTCACGAGATTTTAGCATGAGTTATTTTTGGCCAAAAATAGTAATTGGAGCATAAATTTCAAGCTAAGTCTCCCTGTTAGTGTATGACGAACAACCTATAGCTGACTAAATTAGCTGATAACGATTATTTGATTATCAACTGATTATATTTTAAATGTAAAAACCAACAATTTTACAATTATTTATTAAAGAAGACTCATATATTGAACTTTTTTGAAATTAGGTTTTTGGATCAAAAAACTATTTACCATATAATTAAATTAGAAAGTCTTAACATATCAAACCTCTAGTTTACTTCAAAATTTCTCTAATTTAAACCCAAAACTGATTAAAGTAATTGCGAACAAGCGAATCACAAAACATAATCAAGCTAGATTTGAATATAAAAAAGGTTCTCTTTCACTAAAGCCCAAATTAGACTTACCAAAAAATTGAGAACAAATGTAAATGATTAAAATTCACAATACTAGAAAATTTTGATTTGCTTATCAATCTATCATTATATAAAAAGAATAAATTTTTTATAAATTTAAAAAAATTTTCCCTCCATAATCATTATATATATCCTAATTATAGTAATAGTTGAGTTATATTGGTATAATTTTTTTTTTCTTTTAGTATGCGTCAGTTTTGATCCTTTTGATACGAAATGGTTTAGTTTTGGTCCTTTTTTCTTGATATTTTTAAAGACAATATCTTAACCAATAATGAATATCCATTTTTCCTTTTTAATTTAGTGTGATTATCATTTATCCTTTACCAAAATAAAATTTTCATAGTTATCTTATGATTTGATGGCAATAGCTTTCTTCAATATTTATGGTTTGACGGAAAATGTTTTTTCATAAAAAATATTTAAACATAAAATTAATGTAATTAAAAGGTTAATTTAATACAAAATAGTTCTTTTTAGTAAATAAAATAAAACATGTTAGTAATTGAATGTAACACAACTTTTTTAATAAAAACTAAACCTCATTAACAGTTAATGTAGAAAACTAAAATTTAATATAACAATAATTTAATTGAAAATAGTTGTATTCTAATGTATATAATTTAATAATCAAGTCCAAAATTAAATATAACGTAAAATCCCGCCTAAAATTTCGTTTTTAATATAAGTGGTATTTTTTTCCAATCATTTTCAATTTATCCCGCACTTGTCACATTTTTTGAATTTAAAAAAAAAAAATCAATCTTAATGGAATGTTTTAAAAATTTTGAAAACTATATCCTACAAAATTTGAAAATTCCGAAAACACAGTAACATTCCTAAAATTATGCAAAATCTCGCTTAAAAAACATGCATATCGTTTCTTCCATTACTTAATGTATAATTCTAGAATGCGTTGAGTTTAAGTGGCAGACTCGCACATTTCAGAATCCTATGTGCCAAAAAATCATGCATTGTAGTTGGGCCTAGATATAAATTAATATTTTTATACAAAATAATTAGTCTTGGATTGCTTTTAATATCTATATTATTCACATTAAATTTGTGATTCATCTCTTCTTTTATTTTACAATTTATATATATGTATATATATAGATTATCTACAAGAACCTTTTTTTATTTCTTTTTCCTACATTACCATATATTACACTTCGTTTTCTTATTTAATTCATGCATAAGTTGTTAACAGGTGTTACATTAAATGCAAAATAAATTAATTACTCTATTTAATTTTCACAAAATTGAATATATCATAAATAATATAAATATTTGTCATAAAAATATTTTTAAAAATTTGAAATAATATTAAAAATTCTTTTACTTTCTTATTACTTATTTGTAGTTTTATTTCAAAATAATATTTGTTTTTCATTCTTTGTTGCACAACTAAATTTTTATTAAACACACGTGTAGTTCTTGGGTGTTAGTAATACATTAATCCTAAAATCACATACTGGTTCTCCAAATTGTTTCTTATACCATGACGATTAACAAGATCCAGGGTTTCTTTATCACATGTTTGTGTTGGGATCTGTGAGGATCTCGTTATGTACAAATCACGAATTCAATAGCAAACGTAAACCTATGCGCAGCGGATCTAAAGGTTTGACGTAGAGAACTTACGGCTTAAAATTTATGTAGATCTGGTTGACCACGAACGGTTGACCGCAATTGATTGACCGCAACACGCGTCTTGGGTTGCACGAACAAGATCAGATCAAAACTGGATCAAACGGATGCAAACAGATCAAAACGAAATTTTGCTGCCAGACACCTTCCGGCGGCGCGTGAGGGCGCGTGCGGCGTCGGATTCCGGCGACGTCGGCGGCGATGGAAAGCTCTCGTCGAGACGGTCGTCTGGGTATACTGTACGTCTCAATCGGACTTCCGGTTAGTTCTGTAGGTCAAAATCAATTTCGTCTCGGTTTACCTACAGATCTTCTACTGTATTACTCAATACACCCTTCTTCAACTTGTACCAGTGGAGCAACAAGAAGAAGATAAAGCTCGAATGAGATCTAGAGAGAGAGATGGTTTCACGTGAGAATGAGACTTCTATTCTCTTCTCATGAGCTTAATGATGTATATATAGAGCTACAGTAGGGACCCTAAGGAGATTAGGAAAAGGGCTCCTTAATTAATTAGACTAACTGTGGGCCAAACCCACTCCTCTAATTAATTAAATAATATTAATGGGCCACCAACATTATATTATTGCACTCCCTTTCCCTAGCCCAAATTACATTTGAGACTCCAATAATAATTACTCGATTTACCTCCCCACGTTTAAGATATAATGTCCATTAATTAATTCGATTACTGACAATCAAGAATTAATTAATTTATTATTATTTCACCGAAGCTAGCGCTCGTTCATCACATTCTTATTATGCCGGAATTTAATCCACCTGCAGGGTTTAGCATAACAATCCTTCATGAACTCACTCCGGGGACATCATCAAACTAACGCACATGGTGACCGTAAATATCCTAACAGCACATCCTATATATAATAATATTACCCAAAACAGTAGGAATATTAATCCAGCGAACTGAACCTCACCCATGTGAATCAAAGTAATATATATTATATATATCTGCCTGTTTAATATCTTACGGGTTAAGAGAACGCAGTAATTAACCGAGGCCTAGTTCATTTACGACGATCAGTATAAAATGAACTTCTCCTCTCTGGGATCCTGTTCAATACATAAATGTACTAGTGCAACTAATCAGTCAAGACAAACTGTACAGTTGACACTACAACCGTTCGGATGGGGTGTTCATGTCCATCTAGGTTGTGAACAACTATTCTTGTTCGCAAGTGACTGACAGAGTGATCTTCGGTTCGCCCGATGACGACCCACCCTATCTAAGTGCAGAACAACAGAACGTAGAACTTGTTTAATCTAACATGATTCTCATTCATAAAGGGTAAATGTGTAATAACATGCAAAGCCAAGCTTTCAGTATATAACACTAACAATCTCCCACTTATACTTAAAGCTTTCGCTTTTACAGTATAGTCCTATCAATCCGTTATTCTAAAAGACCTATGTCGATCCTATCGCCATGCATCCTCTGATGCAATCTTGGCAACATCAACGTCTCCTCTACCAACGATATCCCGAATCAGATGGTATTTGCGCTCTATGTGTTTGCTTGCCCTGTGGGCTCGAGGTTCTTTTGAGTTCGCTACTGCTCCACTGTTATCACAGTACACGGTGATACCACGTGGCAAACTCGGTATAACCTCTAAGTCCACTAAGAAGTTCCTGAGCCAAACTGCCTCTTTCGCTGCCTCTGAGGCTGCTATGTACTCGGCTTCCATGGTGGAGTCTGCCACGCATTTCTGCTTAGCACTCCTCCATGAAATGGCTCCACTTCCCAAGGTAAACACATAACCTGAGGTTGACTTACTTTCATCCCTATCTGACTGGAAATCAGAATCACTGTAACCCAGAGGTAACAAGCTGTCTGCACGGTAAACTAACATGTACTCCTTAGTCCTTCTCAGGTACTTGAGTATATGCTTCACCGCAGACCAATGTTCCCGTCCTGGATTACTTTGATATCTAGCTACCATGCCAACGGCGTAGCTAATATCCGGCCTTGTGCATAGCATTGCATACATGAGACTTCCTACTGCCGAAGCATAAGGAACTGTCTTCATCTCCTCTATCTCCTTAGACGTCTTAGGAGACATCTCCTTAGATAAAGGTATTCCATGTCTAAAAGGTAACATACCTTTCTTGGAATCCTGCATGCTAAATCTGGCCAAGACAGTATCTATGTATGAAGACTGGGATAAGCACAACATTCTCTTCTTACGATCTCTAATGAGCCTAATACCAAGAATGTGTCCTGCTTCACCTAAGTCCTTCATATCAAACTGCTTAGACAACCACACCTTTACGTCTGATAACTCCTTCTTACTGTTTCCAATAAGCAGTATGTCATCTACGTAAAGCACAAGAAACACCACCACGCTCCCACTGATTTTCTTGTAAACACAATGCTCATCCGGACATTGAGTGAACCCGTACGACTGGATCACCTCATCAAAACGGATGTTCCAAGATCTCGAAGCTTGCTTCAGTCCATAAATAGACCGATTAAGCTTACACACTAGATGCTCACGACCTTCAGCAATGAATCCCTCTGGTTGCTGCATATAGATGTCTTCTTGCAGGTTCCCATTAAGGAAAGCTGTCTTGACATCCATCTGCCAGACCTCATAGTCCATATGAGCGGCTACAGCCAAGAGAATCCGAATGGACTTAAGCATAGCTACTGGCGAAAAGGTCTCATCATAATCAATACCCTCGATCTGGGTATAACCTTTCGCAACAAGCCTAGCTTTAAAGGTTTGCACCTTCCCATCCAATCCTCTCTTTCTCTTATAGATCCACTTACATCCAATGGGTCGTACCCCATCGGGTAGTTCTACAAGATCCCAGACCTGATTGGAGTCCATTGACCCCATTTCAGCTTTCATTGCAACATTCCATGAATCTGCATCTTTATCTTGGAGTGCCTCATCGTAAGTTCTTGGGTCCGATTCTAGGCCTCCTGGAACTGAGTCTGACGACTCTCCAAGACCTATCCATCGGTCGGGTAAATGAGAAACCCTCCCACTGCGACGAGGCACTGTCTGCACTGGTACACTCTCAGTGTGTCGTGTTGCAGTATTATGTGATGTATCTACTTGCGCACTCGGTGGGGAACCATCGATTTCACCCCTTAACTCCTCTAAGACTAGTCTACTCGCGGGCTTATGATTCATAATATAGTCTTCTTCCAAGAATCTAGCGTTCGTCGAAACGATCACCTTCTGATCCTCGGGACTATAAAATAATCCACCTTTCGTTCCCTTGGGATAGCCTACGAAAACTCGTGCTTCCGAACGTTTCTCCAACTTGCCAGGTTCCTGCACTAACACGTGTGCAGGACTACCCCAAACTCGAAACTGTGAGAAACTGGGCTTGCGCCCTTTCCACATCTCATAAGGGGTAGTGTCAACTGACTTCGACGGAACCATGTTCAGAATATACGATGCCGTTTCCAATGCCAAACCCCAGAACGAATCTGGTAACCTCGAATAACTCATCATAGACCTAACCATCTCCATAAGAGTCCTATTTCTTCGCTCTGCAACCCCATTCTGCTGGGGCGTGCCGGGTGCAGTCAGTTGGGATTCAATCCCAGCTTCCGATAAGTATGTCCTGAACTCTCCAAAAAGGTATTCGCCACCTCGATCAGAACGAAGTGACTTGATACATTTACCATGAAGCTTCTCCACAACTGCCCGATACTCCTTGAATTTCTCAAAGCATTCGGACTTGCGGTGCAACAGATAAACGTACCCAAATCTCGAGTAATCATCTATGAAAGACACATAGTACTCGAAACCTCCTCTAGCCTGGATCGACATAGGACCACACAAATCAGAATGAATCAATCCTAGCACTTCTTGGCTCCTATACCCCTTTGCCGTAAACGGCCTCTTGGCCATCTTACCTTCTAGGCATGATTCGCAAGTTGGATAGTGCTCTTCCAATGGACCGAGATGTCCACTGGCCACTAACTTTTGAATCCTCCTAAGGTTGATGTGTCCAAGTCTAAGGTGCCACAGATATGCTTGATTCATCTGCGAAGACTCCTTCCTCTTATTAGATGTAGTTATGACATTATTCAATTCATTATGTTGCACTGTGGGAGAGTTCGGTTTGAGAACATATAAATTGCCAACTAATGAACCACAACATATGAAACGATTTTCAAAACGAATAATAACCATGTCATCAAACGAAACTGAAAAACCATCCATAACGAGTTTAGAAACTGAAACAAGGTTCTTTCTAAAACTAGGAACATAAAGGCAATTTCTCAAAACCAAACTACTACTATCGAACGATAAAGTAACGTCTCCCACTGCAACAGCCGCCACTTTCGTAGCATTGCCCATGTAGACGGTGATCTCTCCCTCCCTAAGTCGCTTGGTTTCCTGGAACCCCTGCAAAGAATTGCAGACATGATCAGTGGCTCCAGTATCTACACACCAGGTTCTGGTAGATACAACCGCTAAACATGTTTCTACGACATTAACGAGAGAGTTACCTTTCTTGAGGAGAGGGCAATCGACCTTCCAGTGTCCTGACTTATTGCACTTGTGGCATCTTCCTTTCGGTTTCTTTGCCACAGCCTGAGGGGTCGGTCGTGGGTAAACCGGAGCATCCTGTGCCTTCGCCTTTCCTGCAGACTTCTTTCTCTTCCTGCCCTTGTGAGGCCTGGAAGGTCCAGCCTGCTCGGCGACTAGCACCTGAGGTGCTTGAGTGAATAAGGCCTCCGCCGACTGAAGCTCTGCAAGCAGTTCTGGAAGAGCCATATGCATCTTGTGCATGTTGTAGTTCAACCGGAACTGATCAAAGCTCTTCGGCAGAGATTGGAGCATAATATCAACCTGGGTTTCCCCGTCAATATAACCTCCCATAACCTCAAGCTCATTGAGCTGCGCCATAACCCTGAGAGCGTGCTCCCTTACGGGTGTGCCCTCGGCCATGCGCGTACTCATCAGAGCACTCAAAGCCTCTTGCCTAGCAGCCCTAGACTGATGTCCGAACAGATCCCTGAGATTGAGAAGTATATCTGCTGCAGTGTCCTTAGACTGATGCTGATGTTGAAGAACATTCGACATAGAAGCCAGAATGTAACACTTCGCCATCTCATCAGCCTTCTTCCACCGAGCATACTCCTCTTTCTCCTGCTCAGGAGCATCAGCCGCCGGCACCGCCGGGCAAGCATCAGTGATAGCAAACTTATAACCCTCAGCAGTCAACACTATGTCTAAGTTCCTCTTCCAATCAATGTAATTAGGACCAGTAAGCTGATTTTCTTTTAGAATGACAGACAACGGATTGAACGACATGATGAATATCCTGAGAATCATGCAAATAAATTTTACAGATTAAACACTTTTGAATTTAACTGTCAATATTGAGATCCTCAAAACAATATTAACTTAAATTCACCGACATCTATTACACCTCGTGAGAATGTATGCTACGTGGGTCGCCCTACAAACTCGCATTTTGTAAGAGAAGGACTTTTCAAGGGCCCATTAATTTCCATAAGTCAAAACCACATTCATGACTAACGAAATTAATAGTCGGTCTCCATTTGGCCATGCAATAAATCCAGGGACCCCGTGGGGAGTTTATAGATAAGTCGCATTCTAAGTGAATCCCATTTCTCGATTCTGAGGTTGTCAAAATTGATTACACGTCCCCCGTGGGGAGGCCCGTGCGTTCTCTTAAGATTCCCTCTAACCGTCTAATTTTAGAAATTTGTCCTGGTAATTTCCTACAACCAATTTTAGCAATGTCACCCGTGGGGGAGCCCATTGCCGCAATTAATTGATTTACCGACAAATTAGAAATGGAGGCCTTAGGAATTTTACAATTAACTTTAATTTAAAATCCCTTCTCAAACTTAGTATAATTTAATGAGGATTTTTAACTATTTATACAATTCCAAATTAATCTATGTTAATGCAATAATTAATTAACATGCATATTAATTCATGCAATTCTAAATTAATCTATGTCAATGCAATAATTAATTAACATGTTCAATAATTTATGCAATTCTAAATTAATCCATGCCAGAACATAATTAATTACATGCATAATTTATTGACACAATTCTAAATTAATCCTATGCATCACATAATTAATTAACATGCATAATTAATCTTGCAATACTAAATTAATCCCATGCAAGAACATAATTAATTAACATGCATAAATAATAATTTAATGGCATAATAAATTTAATTAAATAAATAAATAAATCCACTATTATGGCCATTAAATATTGAGTCTCCTTAAACAAGGAAACTGTGACAGTTCTTTTCCCTGTTCAACTGGAACTCCTTTAAGCAGTAGAATCCTGGTTGATCTTGTACTGCTTGGACAACAAGGCAAAAACACCAGCTACCAGCCGCCACCTGCCGCCGCCACCAGCCACCGCCGGTTCGCCGGCCGCCGCCACCAGTTCGCCAGAAAAACGCCGTTTTTTTTTTTTTTTTTTAATTCTTCGAGGCTCGTTGATCTCTTGTGATCTCCCGGTTATCAACACACGATCACAACACGAAAAATATAATTTACAAAATTACATAATTCGATCCTAGATCCAACGAATGGATGTACATGTTTTCTAAACAAATAATTAAATCTATCCGGTCAACCCCCGGGCGAATAATTATTACAAACATTCATCCATAAATTCCTCGACATGCCCGAGGCTTTAAAAACAAATTTAAAACCATACATCACATTCAACAACATTCATCAAACACATAATCGGCCATAATAGTGGATTAACTATTTTCCTGCAAAACCGAGTTATGCAAATATAATCCAATATATGGCTGCGTTTGAACACATCTTGTCAAATAAAGCCGTAAAAATTCGAACTTTGTACAAAACGAATTAACCAAGTGCTCTGATACCACTTGTTGGGATCTGTGAGGATCTCGTTATGTACAAATCACGAATTCAATAGCAAACGTAAACCTATGCGCAGCGGATCTAAAGGTTTGACGTAGAGAACTTACGGCTTAAAATTTATGTAGATCTGGTTGACCACGAACGGTTGACCGCAATTGATTGACCGCAACACGCGTCTTGGGTTGCACGAACAAGATCAGATCAAAACTGGATCAAACGGATGCAAACAGATCAAAACGAAATTTTGCTGCCAGACACCTTCCGGCGGCGCGTGAGGGCGCGTGCGGCGTCGGATTCCGGCGACGTCGGCGGCGATGGAAAGCTCTCGTCGAGACGGTCGTCTGGGTATACTGTACGTCTCAATCGGACTTCCGGTTAGTTCTGTAGGTCAAAATCAATTTCGTCTCGGTTTACCTACAGATCTTCTACTGTATTACTCAATACACCCTTCTTCAACTTGTACCAGTGGAGCAACAAGAAGAAGATAAAGCTCGAATGAGATCTAGAGAGAGAGATGGTTTCACGTGAGAATGAGACTTCTATTCTCTTCTCATGAGCTTAATGATGTATATATAGAGCTACAGTAGGGACCCTAAGGAGATTAGGAAAAGGGCTCCTTAATTAATTAGACTAACTGTGGGCCAAACCCACTCCTCTAATTAATTAAATAATATTAATGGGCCACCAACATTATATTATTGCACTCCCTTTCCCTAGCCCAAATTACATTTGAGACTCCAATAATAATTACTCGATTTACCTCCCCACGTTTAAGATATAATGTCCATTAATTAATTCGATTACTGACAATCAAGAATTAATTAATTTATTATTATTTCACCGAAGCTAGCGCTCGTTCATCACATTCTTATTATGCCGGAATTTAATCCACCTGCAGGGTTTAGCATAACAATCCTTCATGAACTCACTCCGGGGACATCATCAAACTAACGCACATGGTGACCGTAAATATCCTAACAGCACATCCTATATATAATAATATTACCCAAAACAGTAGGAATATTAATCCAGCGAACTGAACCTCACCCATGTGAATCAAAGTAATATATATTATATATATCTGCCTGTTTAATATCTTACGGGTTAAGAGAACGCAGTAATTAACCGAGGCCTAGTTCATTTACGACGATCAGTATAAAATGAACTTCTCCTCTCTGGGATCCTGTTCAATACATAAATGTACTAGTGCAACTAATCAGTCAAGACAAACTGTACAGTTGACACTACAACCGTTCGGATGGGGTGTTCATGTCCATCTAGGTTGTGAACAACTATTCTTGTTCGCAAGTGACTGATAGAGTGATCTTCGGTTCGCCCGATGACGACCCACCCTATCTAAGTGCAAAACAACAGAACGTAGAACTTGTTTAATCTAACATGATTCTCATTCATAAAGGGTAAATGTGTAATAACATGCAAAGCCAAGCTTTCAGTATATAACACTAACAGTTTGCATGTTTTTAAAGAAGCTGGTATTCAGTCTCAGCCAGTTGTATGTAGATGTTTACCGTGTCACAAATCAAAAGAGCTTGAAAATATTAGTTTGTTTGGAGGATGGTATGCCTACAAGGTAAAAAATGTTGTCTATAAGAAAGTTTTTAATAATATATAATATTATTTTTTATTCTATCTATTCAATTTTACTTATTCACGAACGTAATAATAAGGTTGAGTAAATAGTCTTAAAACGGTCCATTCTGTGCATCGTTCTGATTTTGCACTAGTATAAAGCAACATATTAACTCTATCTGGGACTTGGGAGTATGAATTTTCCAAAATTGTCACCTCAACCTTGCAATAAAAATCTTCAATAATTTATTGACGCGTTTGGTGAGTATTGGGCTGGAAAATTTGGAAAAGCTTTATGAGATTGACAAATGACAATGGCGCTTTGGCGTGGAGCGTTGTGTGTGTGTGTTTTTTCTTTTTTTTTGTTTAGATTATAATTTGGACTATTGATATAACATGGGCGCCACCACTATTCCACTAACACATGTTTTTGACAAAAAAATTGTTCATTTGGAACTCATATTTGGACTTAATTTATGCTATATTTCTTGTCCTTTTAGAAAACAATAAAGACATTGTTACTCTGATAACAAGTTTAACGGTGAGATAAACATAATTTTTTTAATGAATATGTATATTCTTAAACTGAATGTCACACTGTAAAAAACAGCATAAACAAAAGTATGACATAACATAAATATGTATTTTTTGTTAAAAGTAAACAACGGCTCAATCTATTTAATGGATAGACTGCACACAAACAGTTGTGTAAAGAAACAGAAATGAATTGATAAGTTTACTTAAACAAGTGAAACTCGAACAACTAATCAAGCTCGTTTTATTTAAAGAGATGAACTGAGCTTGTTCGTGAACATATATATTTTTTAATATGGTTTCGAACAAATAATCGAGTAGATAATGTTAGTAAATACATAAATTGTGTTCGCAAACAATTCATTTACGAGTTTTAGTTTGTAAACTAGTCGAGCGATTTGTTACACGAGCATGAGCTCTGAAGTGCTTTCTTTGCTTGAATGAATTCTCTTTTTAATGGTTGATTGGGTATATTACATGAAATCGCGTGGGAAACTAGGAAATATGGTTGTGAAGTGAGTTCAACGAACATCATTAATTTTGGTTGAAATGTAAAAACAAATATTAATTTGCAGGCTTCAGAAATGTGTATTTATAATCAATATTTTTCAGTAGCAATCACACTT
>BKCP01000558.1:249289-264940 GCA_008636005.1 Striga asiatica | reverse complement strand
ATGCTTACTGAACATGCGCCGTCAATTTGGTCATTTTGGGCTTATTGTTATTTTTACATACATTAGGCCCATGATTCTGTAGCCTGTATATTATTGGGCCTGAGCCTGACTAACTAACTTGTCCAGTTGGACAGAAAGCCCAGTACGTTATGAAGCAATACACCGCTATGCAGAAGCTCGAACTGACCTCCATCTGCAAAATCACCGGCGGCGGCGGCGGCGTTAAGCTCTAGCTGATCAACCTCGGATCCTGCTAAAGCTTCTAACCGGGAAAATTATCTCTGTTAGTAAGGTACTAAACCGTTCTACCTAGTTTTTTTTCGCTTCTTTCTTCTCATGTTTTGCTGTTTAATCAACAGTGACGGCAAGTTTTGTTGTTTCACCCGTATAACACTCAATCTGAGCTACTTTTCGAGATTTTTTCTTTCATGGGTTTCTTATTTCTTGAATTTATCTTAAAATTCATTGAAAAGCTTTTGCATTAGGAGCATAAAAATGTCGTCTTTAAGGAATGCCATCCCGAGAAGGGCTCACAAGGAGCGTGCCCAGCCGTGAGTTTTTCTTTTCCCCCTTGTGAAAAATATTGAGTTCTAAGCTGTTTAGTGCTTCTTGGTTTCTGATTATATTTTCTTTTTTTGTTGTCTTGTCCTTGTTTTGTCCCTGTATTGACTTGATGTTTTCTTGCTTATGAAGACATTCAAGAAGAAGATTTGGGCTGCTCGAAAAGCATAAGGATTATGTCGAGCGTGCGAGAGCTTACCACCAAAAGGAGCAGGCTATCCAGGTGCTCTTTGTTGCCCTGCATTGTGTTAATTTCATTAGTTATTCCAAAAATGGAGTTTGAACAATCTTTGGAGGTAATAATCATATTGATTGTATGTGCTCGTTTGCAGAAACTTAAAGAAAAAGCCTCCTTTAGGAACCCGGACGAGTTTTACTTCAAGATGGTTAAGACAAGAATGGTTAATGGAGTCCACAGATTGGAGTAAGATAGATAGTTTTCATTTGATTTGAAATTTATTTCTAGTGTAATCTCGAACAAGGTCATTAACACATTTTAGTTTGATTTGTTGACAAATTATGGAGGAGTGAAGCAAACAAGTATACTAAGGAAGAGCTCATGTTGATGAAGACTCAAGACCTTGGATACATTTCTCAGAAACTTCAGACCGAAAAAAAGGTTCGCAATTTTTCACATCCACGAACAGTTGGCAGCTGTAAGAAAGAAATATGTTATTATTTTTTTCATCTTTTGATGCAGAAAATTGAGAAGCTAAGTGGAATGCTGCATTGCCTTGACAACCACTCGTTAAGCAAGCACGTTTATTATGCTGAAGACAGGTCGGTTGTTAGGCCTTTTTATATCTTTTTCTTGTTATTTTTGCGGATAGAAAAAAATTATTTTTGTTTAGATGTAAAAGTGAATCAGATAACTCAAGGTGGAAGTTTATTTTTTGGTATCTTCCACTTTTAGGGATGAAGCTAGAGAAATACAATCTAAGGTACCGGAAAAACAAGAAAATCCTTCTTTGAAGGACTTGCCTAAGGATATCCAAAGGTAATCAAAGTAGTTCTCTGTGATTTTCACCTTTTCTGTGATATCACTAAAGGATTTGAGACAGAAAAAATCTTACAAAAGAAGTTGTTTTTATTTGGTCAATTTAAATAGTAATAAACTAATAATGCTTCAATATCTCTGATTATCTGATTGGAAAGAAATGCTAATTGTCGACGATCTTAGTAAACTTGTGTAAAATTCATCTCCTAAATGTGATCTATTGTGAAGAAAAATGGCTGCATCCTACCGGGAGCTGGAGGTTAGGAAAAACAGAGTAAAAGAGCTAGAGAAAATCCACATGGAGATGTCTATGCAGAAAGAATTGCAGGTACCAATATTTAAAAACCAAAGCTTGTAACTTTAGCAATTGTGGTGATCTCTTAGTGGTAAAACAATTATGTAAAAATAACATGGTTTTTTGCTTTTCCTGTTTGGTACAGAAAAAGGGCCGAAAGCGCAAACTTCGTGAAGATGAAATTGTTTCTCCAGTCTCGGGACCTGTGTACAAGTGGCGGCAGGAAAGAAAACGCTAAGAGAAAAAAGGTCGAGGACAGTTGTAGCTCAAGTTAAAAACTCGGTACTCAGGAATTTTGTGTTGCTGATGGACGTTCGTTTTTTTTTTTTCTTTCAATTGTTTCGGGTGTTTAGTTAATACACAAAATTTAGGAACAAGGGATTGTAACAAGATTTCTTCTGTAAAAGATTATCCAAAGTTTCAGTGCTGTACCAAGGTTGTGAAGAAAATTATGTAAGGCCTGGAATCCCACGAATATTCTCTCCCTTCATATTCAAGCACAAATTTATGGTGTTAAATATTCTGCATGCGTTGAGTTATGATGAATCAATGATATATAGCTGCTGACTGCTGTACTCAGATTTGTTAAAGGTTATTACGAAAACCTCCCCAAAACTTGAAGTTTGCAAGTATAAACAGTATCATTTTCTTTGTTTCTTTTCAAGCTCGATCGTATTCAAAGGTGTTGTGTGGAAGATTCGACTTTACGATGATTGTATTACATTAATTGAATATATTACTATTAGATCAATACACACACATAGTCACACGAGTATATGTTGATCCAATGTTAAAAATCAATCCCGGTGGCGACACTGTATTTTTCAGATTCGACCTTATCTGCAATAACGAATTTTTCAATATTAGATCAACACACACAAATTTACACAGTTATATTTTGATCTAATATTGAAAATCAGTACAAATTCAACCCTACCGGTAACTGTAATGTAGTAATCGGGCCTTACCTGTGACTTCACTGGAGTAACTCAACGTTATCCACACATACAGTAATCGAGTCTTACCTGTGACTTCACTGGAGTAACTCAACGTTATCCACACATACCCACATGGGTATGTGTTGATCCAATGGTGAAAATCAGTGGAAGATTCAACCATGACTGCACTATAGTTTTCATATTTGACCTTACCAATGACCACTGCAGTGCCAGTAAGTGAGTTTTTCACCATTACATCACACACACACACACACACACACACACATACAAATTCACATTGGGATATGTTGATCCAATGATTAAATCAGTAAATATTCAACCCTATCAGTGATTGTAATGTAGTAACCGCACCTTATTGGTAACTTACTGGATATTTCACCGTTAGATTAATACACGCACATACCCGCACGAGTGTGTTGATTCAACGGTAAAAATCAATGAAAGATTCGACCCTACTTGTGACTGCACTGTAGTTTCCAGATTTAACCTTACTGTGACGGCAATAACCGAGCTTTTTTAACCATTAAACTAGTATGCTCTCGCCGTGCACAGCACGGCCGGCCCAATTTAGTTGCTCAAATTTAACCTGTTATTATATGAATATGAGTATAAGACATTTTGGTAAAATAGCCTGTTTATCAAAATACATCATACATTCACAACATCTTGTTTTTTGGGTTCAAACCTAAGTTTGTCAAAACATGCTCAAGCAGACATTACCAATTACAACTACAAAAAGTGCTACAAAAACACTCTATAGATAACACAATTTCCGCAGAATTAGTAATCATCTATGTTATATGAGAATAGATGTTTAAAATTCTGGTCTTACACTAACAAAATATGTAAAAGGCGTAAATGTCAATGTATGGTAGCCTGGGCTATTCAAAAGTTGTAAGTTTAAGATGCACAAAAGCTAATTTGTTTTGGCACGATTTTTCTTCAAAGGGCTTATGTCAGGAGCTTCTTGTGTGTCAAAAGTTCAAAGGTTTTTTGGCTGCAGAGGTTGAAGTGCCCGTGGTTGGATTCCTTTCGTCCTGTTAGATTAGATTAGATAGAAGCAATGTTAAATAGAATAATGTTTGTAAATTTTGTACATATGACTGCAACATGCAACATGTTAAATAGAAGCATTGTTTGTAAATTTGGCATACATGAAATGATTTATTATACATCATTTTTATTGATCAATAGATTACCTTTAGAGACGTTGTGCTGGGTATTTCATTTTTCCTTGACTCTGGTTTAGGTGCCTTTTTTGAGCTGATGATTTCACTGACTATGTAGAGCTTTAGAGCAGTGTGGTAATTTGCTTCATAATGCTTGATAAAACAGGTGACCCGGTGTTATTTCATAGAAGTTGCAATCTGCATAGTTAAGTCTTTTCCCTGTTGTTTGAATTTATAGATAACAGGTGCCGGTAATGGGGATGTTGGGCCAAGTGAACCAAAAATGGCAAATACAATAGGAAAGGGAGCCAAAAGCTGTAATTTTTACAGATTGCTGAAAATGTTAGTACACTGGTAAATACTGTGTAAGAATCTGAATTAGCTCAAATTCGACGTTTAAAGTCGGTAAATTATGTTAAAGCTAGAAATAACCAAAATATGCACAGTGAATGAATGAGTTCACTGTACATGTAACCTACAGAGTTAGATATAGACAACCACAATAGAGAAATTATATGGATTAAAGTATCAATTCATAACTTTATAATCGTTGTTCGTAAAATCCAAAAATTCATTAAAAAATTCTCCAGAGAGATAAAATTTAGCTATTATCACCATTACTGCTTCCACAAATCCTTTAATCTAACCTGCAATCTCAATATTGGTCACCAAGTCTAACCAGGTTTGAGCCTCTAAACAGATTAAATAATTTGCAAGCATTTCAGTTACTCATTAAGGCTGGCAAAAGTGATGATTTTGGAAATAGAATAAATTGAAGAATATTGAAATTGCGATTTCAGTCAAAATGAAAACTTCTGATAATTTATAAGAACTATGAGGTTTACCATGGACCCTGGCAAGAAGCCATTTATTCTAATTTGAAACAATCTTAAAATGCTTCTCTTTTCGAGAGTAACAATTCTCATTCGACAAAAAAAAAACTTTCAAGGAAAACAAATTCCTGATCCAGATCGGGATCGGGATATTGATATTGAAAGCAACAAAATACACAGACAGCTACGCATGCATAATCAACACTCAAGTTATTAGTTATAACCAAACTATGAACTTGACCCATAATCTTAGACCATATGATGATTAATCTCATGTAGATAATCAAAGAGTTTCTAACTGAACCTGACAAATACTAAATGATTTTTTTTTTTTTTGTGTAATAGGTTTATGCATAAATTACTTTAAAATGAAAAATTGTTAAAAACAAGATAGTCAATTTTGCCAAGTCAGGATTCATGTACAACTAATCCCAACCACCGCTATGAAATAATTTGAGAAGGAAAAACTCTTTTTTTTTTTGCATGACAGTCAATCCAATTTAAAGTATAATGTATATCTTACACAAAGCATAACTTTGGCATGCACCATCAAAATTCTACCTAAATCACTAAAAGTAAACGATTTACTAATCGAACAATGCTAATTTTTTGCAACAGAAGAAAAAAATTAAAACCTCAGTCAAAACATACAACAAAGATGGTTGAAATTGGCTTTAAAAAGATTCAAGAAAACTCAACAACAAATATGATCGCAGTCACCTCAGCCTCTATCTTCTGCTGGATGAGCAGGCCCTTGGTCACACCTCTTTTGTACACCAAGTTCTTGTCATCTTCATCTTTCTTCGTGTGCGGCCTGTAGTAATGAGCGAGCCCAGCAACACGCAAAAATTCGAGCAACGCCATTAGCCGCAGGAACCCTAAAAATTTAACTAAAATTGTAAAAGTATTAAAATTAAAAAGAGAAAGCCTAAGAAATAATATCAAGATCGCAATCTGCTCCCTTTGAGTCCATAGACTCCATTACGTCTACCTTTGATCCATCGGTCCATAGGTGAGGAAAATCGCACCGCCGGATCGCGAGTGAGATCCGGAACCAATAAAAAAAAAATCGAAGAGATTTGCATAGGAAATAAGGAAGGGAGATTGAGATTTGGAGGATTAAAAAATCGGCGGAACCAAAAACTAAAACGAAAAAATTGAAGAGATTTGCATAAAAAGAAACAATCGCAGATTCAGATTCGAAGGCTAAAAAAATTGGGATGAAAAATTTGTCACTGTAAAGGAATTGGACGCGCATAGAGAAAACGAAAAAATTGAAGAGATTTGCATAAAAAGAAAGAATTGCAGATTCAGATTCGAAGGCTAAAAAAATTGGGATGAAAATTTTGTCACTGTAAAGGAATTGGACGCACATAGAGAAATAGCAGGGCACAATTAAACACAAAACGACGTCGTTTAGAAGAAGGCGACGTGGCTTCACAAGGAAAGGAGGGACACACGTCAGAAATTGAAAGTAGGGACTCTTTTTTATAGATAAGAGAAACTAGTACAACACGCATGTATTACATGGGTGGCGACAGTGTCTCGTTCATGGACGGATTCATAAAAGTGGAATGGGTATCCGGACAAGTCAAATCCAAGACCGTCCCGGCCTGTGCCTACCCTTACTATAAATAATCAACATATTATAGATAATCCGAACCTAAATATATTTGGATTAGAAGTAAACTAAATCTACCCAAACCTAATAACGAAGCATGTATTTTTTCCACATAGGATCCCGAAGCATGCGAGCCTGCCACATATGCTCAGCACGTTCTCAATTAATATATAGGGAAGGATAGATAGATAAGCACACACATAGACATGGCCGCGGGCCGAACTTGCCCGCGACTCGGACCGGGAACCGGTCCCGGACTGGCCAGAACTGGCCCTTAACCGGCCACGTAAGGGCCGGTTCGTTGGACCGAACCGCAAGGGCCGCGGTTCGGTCTTGCGGTTCGGTCCCGGTTGGCTCAATTTCTTTTTTTGTCTCGGCGGTCCGGGCCGGGTCGCAGGCTGAAATCGGGCGATGTGTGTTTTTTTTATTTTTTCTTTATTTTATTTTAATTTTCCGGGCCAGTCCGGGGCACTTTCCTGTTCGGTTACGGGCCAAGGCGTTGAGGACCGTTGGCCCAGCGTGCCGGGCCGGGCCGGGCCGGCCCGTTGACTGGCCATGTCTACACACACAAACTCTAGGGTATATGTTCATTCAATGGTGAAAATCAGTGAAAATTCAACTCTGTTGGTGACTGTAACCGAAGTAACATATATACATTAACCATAATTCAATCGACTAATGTAAAATCTACCATGATGTAATACTACGAAAGAAGGAAAGCAGGCAAGCGAGATTGAAATAATCTCATTTAGAAACCCTTTCTTTTTTGTTCTTTTTTTCATCAAATTACAAACATTCCTTCACGTCGTTTCAATGGCTGGTCGTCGATTTACGCTTTTGCATCTGCCCATAATCCATGCTTTCGATTTCTCAATCCCCATCACTTGAAATCTCGTAGATACCATGATTCATCAGCATACCCCTTTTCTTCTTCTGTCATGTCAGTACTAAACACTTGTCGGAGCTTTGAAATGCTGAAGCAAACACATGCTTTGATCCTAACTTCAAACGTGCAAGAAGGGGTTTTTGGAGTTGCTTCAAAGTTGGCATCATTATACATTCTGTTTAACGACTTTCGCAGTTCTGTATCAGTACTCAAAGCTATGAAAGAGACTAACAGCTTTGCTTGGAACTCAGTGATTAAGGCCCATGTGCATTCAGGGCTCAGTGAGTCGGCTGTTTTTGTGTTTAAGCTCATGAGGGAAATGGGTGTTTCATGTGATGGCTATACATTTCCTATATTGAGTAAACTGGTGGTGTTGCTCGAAGGTGGGTGTGCCGGTTTTGCAGAAATGATTCATTGTGTGGCGGTGAAAACTGGTTTTCAATATGATATATACTTCTGTAACACGATGATCGAAGCTTACCTGAAAGTAGGGTGTTTTCGAAATGCTTTGAACCTGTTCGATGAAATGCCTAGCAGAGATTTGGTTTCTTGGACATCGATGATTTCGGGGTACGTTTTTGAAGGGAACGAAAATGGGGCCTTCGAACTATTCAGCAAAATGCGAAAGGAGGTCGAGCCCAATGAGGTGACATTGATTGTGATGGTGCAAATGTGTTGTTCTGTGTTTGAAGTGAGGCAGATTCATGGGTATGTGATCAAATCCGGATCCTTGGTTGATATTTCTTTGAAAAATTCAATCTTGAAAATGTTTGCTGATTTTGGTAGTGTGGGTGATTTCGAAACTCTATTCGAAGAAACTGCTACACGGGACGTCGTTACTTGGAATACAATGATTCACTTGTATTTTTCTAAAAGAAGTCCCAAGAAAATAATTGATTGTTTGAATAAAATGAGATGTGAAGTAAACCCAAGTATAGAAACATTTACACTGATTACTTCAGGGCTTGTTTGGTGTGAAAATCATCACAGCCTAGGCACACAGATACATTCCCTTTCTCTTAAAAGTGGGGTTTTTGATGATGTTCTATTGAGTTGTTTGTTGGACTTGTATGCAAATTCTGGGTATTTTAAAGAAGCTATTCTTTTGTTCAAGCAAATGTTAGCAGCAAATGTTAAGCCCGAGGTCAATAATATGAGAAGCTTTATTGTCGCGTGTACACACTTATGTGCTCTACGGTTAGGCAAAGCTGTTCACGGGTACTTCATTAGAAATTACGCATTTGCCCCCGACGAGAATAATGTCCAATCGTTAGAGACATCGCTTCTCAACATGTATGTCAAGTGTGGAGATATTCCTTCTGCAAGGATATGTTTCGATAAAATGCTCGTAAAAGATCTCGTGGCATGGTCATCGATGATTGAAGGCTACGGCACACACGGATTAGGCTCGGAAGCTCTCAAGATTTTCAGTCGAATGATTAGCGAAAAAATAAAACCAAACAGTATCACCTTCTTGAGTTTATTATCCGCTTGCAGCCACTCGGGCCTTGTACACGAAGGCTGCAGAGCCTTAAACAACATGAAATCCGAATTCAATATCGAGCCCGATTTAGATCATTACACTTGCATCGTGGATTTGTTAGGCCGTTCGGGAAACATCAAAGAGGGTTTGTCGGTTATTCTGAGGAGAGTGGTTTTGCCGGACAGTAAAATATGGTCGGCACTTTTGTCGGCCGCTAGGGTTCATAATGACTGGAAAATCGGAGGTTATGCAGCACGGAAGGTTCTAGAGCTGGAAAGGGATAATCCCGGTTATTACACTTTGTTTAGCAATGTACAAGCAGGTTCGGAAAAATGGGATGAGGTACAACAAGTTAGGAGTGTTATGAAAGAGATGAATATGAACAAGAGTCCTGGTTGGAGCTGTTTGGAAGTTAAAGGAGTTTTTCATGGCTTTGTGAGTGGAGATAGGTCACATGAACAAGTGGAAGAGATATGGGCAATGGTTGAGTTTTTCAGTAGAAATGGGTTAGAAGAAGTAGGCAATGGTTTGTGTAACTGAATTTCTAGTTGGTTTCAAATTTTTGATGTATTTTATAGGAAAAGGGGTTATTATTGCTTCATTGTTGCTCACCCCTTCATTACTCTCCGTACTACCCTCACTGCAGGGGGTACAACATTGCCAACCCCTAATTGCCAATGTTTCACAAGCAGCTCCTGGTAAGTGTGATGCATCCATATTTCTGATTTTGACCCAATTTTTTTTATAAATTTGATGGTTCCATTGTTTTCCCCTTTCATGTCATGGGGTGTTAGTTTCACTCCCAAAGATGGACATGAGAATGAAATCCAATTCGCTTTAGAACGAGGAATTGGTGCTATGATTTCTCTTCTTTATATGAGTAGTTGTTAAAATGTGTTAAAGCTTTTCGGAAAGTAGCAGCATTATGCTAATTTGGTATAATTAGGAAAACTACCATTCATTTATTTGACAAAATTACCCCAAATCCCATTATTTTCTAACATCTGCAATGTGGTGGGGCATATTATTATTAGAGGTGAAGAAGAAAGTTTGATTACAAAGATCACAGATATTGCCCCGATGTTTCTTTGGGAGACTAAGGTGCATCTTCTGGAAGACGATAATAAGCAAATCTAGCAAGTCCTTGAAGTTCTGGGCTATTCTTTGAAATGAGGAGAAACAAAGAAGACAATATTGAATATTTTTGTTTTTCCATCTAACTACTTGCTGAGGAGAATAGATTAATTCAAAATGAGAAGAAAAAAATAAGAGAAAAGAAAGAAAAGCAACAGTGACCGGTGTAATTTCACTTGAGTGTGTGTGACCATTTAGATATTCAAGAAGCTGAAAGCACGGCTTGGTTTTCAACTAGCAGGTGTATAATTTTTCTGTGTAATCAACTAATCAAGTTAGTATGGTTTTGAATGCCCTTCAAAGTTTAGATTAATACATGAAATATCCTTATACTTCAGTCTAATTATAGGAAATCCCCATCTGTCCAAACTATAACCACATATTTGTTATGAAATTGCAAATCTAAAGGGGTACTCACAGTACGTCTCTATTATTATTAGCAAAGCTAATAAGAGATTTTACAACTGGACCAAGCAGTTTTCTGTTCAGAAATTCAATTGGACTATAAATTTCTTTTCGGGTCTAGTAAAAAGGCCCATCTGGCTCACTCAGCTAAATCTTGAAGTATTGGGCAGTCTCGTTATTCCCTGTGAAGTATATTTTCTTTTGAAACATGTATGCAAGTCTATATTGCAAGCTGATCACATCAAACATAAATATTCTTCAATACATGTTTTACATTACATAATCAATAAATATACAATAGAATTAGTAGCTTATGAAAACTACAATATGTATATTATAAACATATATTTATTATAGAAATATATTCACAATGACAAAATATATATCAAATTCCAACATAAATCTCGACGAATATTCCAATAATATAACGTTCCAAAAGAGGTCAACATGACAATTTTCTTTTACAATTACATTTGGCCGTGGAATTCTATTTGGATTGATTATTCCAACACCATATTTTACAACGGTAGAAATTTTCTTTAAAACATGCAATTTTGGTTGATTTTTTTTTCCACCAACAATTTCAATCATTGAATGAATTGTCTTAGAATCGTCAAAATCTGATACTAATTCCAACAAAACAATAGAATTATTGTTTAAATTTTTTCATTGAATTATAACATTAAAATATCCATTTGAAGTTAGCATTGAAACTCGGTTGAAATTTTACATTTTTTTTAGTATATCGAAATAATTAATTAAGAAAACAAAATAAGTTAAATATCACATAAACATCACTCTACAGTTATTCACATCATTTCTTACAAACATTATAGGTGTGGTTGGATATAGATTTGATTTCATTTTAATTAGTTTTTTTTTGTTAATCATAGTTAATTTTAAAATATATGGTAGGATTATTTGTTGGTAGAATTTTATTTTCTATTAAACTAATATTTAAATAAAATGATTAAAATATATTTGATGTAAAAGTGAGAGGGAGATGATGTAAAGTGATAGTTACTTAAATTTATTTTGAGTGGATGAATAGTGAAATAAAGTTAATGTGATGTGTAAGAATAATTATTGATATTATTTAATTATATGGATAATAATACGGATAGTGGTGTTGAGTTATAATTATGTTAAATTTGAGTTTTGATTTTTTTTTTTTAATGAGTGGATATTCAGTCACACACCCTGTACATTTATTTCAACATATATTCAATTCATACTCAAAATCTAACTCAATTTTAACTTAACCATATTATCTTCAATATTATAAATATAATTAAATAATATCAATCAAACATTACATATCACATAAATTTTAATTCACTATTCAATGTATTCATCCACTCACATAATTTTAACTAATCATAACTTCATATCATCTCTCTCATACTTTTATATAAAAATAACTTTAATTATTTTATAGTAAATATTATTTTAATATAAACTCAAAATTTCACTAACAATTAACTATACCAACTTTTTAAAATTAACCATAATTAACAAAAAAAAAAAAAAAACTCGTTTTGAGCAGATATATTTATACACAAGCACACCCTAAATCACCCTATATTTTGAATCTAGAGTTCAAATAGAGGGACATATCCAAGTCTAGGTTAAAACTTACACGCACACACAAGTAATTCACACACTCCTCAATTCATGAAGCAATTCAGGTGGATATGGTAAAAAGTAATTTCTGCATAAAAGGGTAAGTCGTGTTGTTAATACGTCAAAAAAGGGAGAAGAACAAAGAATTGAAGATGACAAGACTAGACAGCGCCATGCTTGTCGGGTACTCGGGGCCCCTGTCCCATCCCTCCTTATTCTACGAGGTTACAATTTCTTAGTTCTTACCGTACCATTATTTTTACCACACTTAAAATCTAATTCAGTTTACATTTAATTCGATCCATTGTGTGTTTTTTATTTTGACACTTTTATTTATTGTATTTTACTTCGAATTCAAATTAAGGTGTATTTGTACTTTAAATTATATTTATGTTAATGATGTAGTTAGAGCCCTAAACGAGTCGAGTTGTTAGTTGATCGAATCGACAAGGGGGCAATTGGATATGAATCCAGCCGATTTTGGTTGCTTAAAGTGAGTTATTTTAATTAAAGTTGATTGAAAGGATTTGTACCTAAAAAAAAAAAAAGTTGATTGAAAGGATAATAGAGTATAATTTTGAGTTTGTAATTAAATAATATTTAAAATGTGATGATTAATATTGATGTGATGTAAAAGTAAGAGAAAAGTTATTGGAAGTGATAGATAATTTAAATTATGTGAGTGCATAAATAATGAATTAAAGTTGATGTGATGCATAAGGATGATTAATTTATTATTTAGTTATGTTGATAATAAAGTGATTGAAGTTGATTTGATGTAAAAGTATGAAAATTTTGATAAGAAATGATGCATAGTTAAAATTATGTGAGTTAATGAATAGTGAATTAAAGTTGAAGTGCGAGGATAATTAATCAATATGATTTAATTATATTGATAATATTGATGAGAGTTTGGTTGTGTTGGATTTCAAGTTAAAAGATACTACCTTCTTTTTTTTTATAAATGCCATTTTGGTTTTATCAACAATTGTCTAAGTAAATGACGTTTTGGATCTTTTGTACATATTTTTTCATTATTACCCTTATCTAGCTAATAAATACACTACGTCTTTTCATATTCACTCTTTATATTTTCTCAAAACATCCATCTCTATCCTCATTAATGAGGGTTATTATTGGCAAAAAAAATATTCTTAATTAGTGTGCAACTTCTCAAAACGACATCTATTAAAAAAAAGAGGGAGTATAAAACACAATAACTCAATCGCTCAAAACCGATTAAAATCAATTTTGTATCATATCAAAATGTGCCCTAAGCAGTTCGAGGTCGACTACTTTAACGTGCCGAACTAAGACAGTAGATTGGAAAGTTATGTAATGATCCAAGCCGAACTTCGCTCATCAACTAAATGAGCTGTTAAACAAGTTCGGACATGAACTTTTATCAACTTGAGGCAAGCTTACTAGTTTATCAAAATTAAGGAGCTGAATTTGAGCTTAAATGAATCGAGTCGAGCCAAAACTCCATTAGTTAACAAAACGGACTCGAACTAAACTAGTTGAACAAACTAGTGTCTTAACAAGTAGAGCCGAGCTCATGAGCAACTCTATACGTGTAACAATTTTAACTGTCATTATGGTGCTTTATCTTTATAGTTAGAAACTTGAATTATGGTGCATTAATCCTAATCCTTTTACGCACATGAGTGACCCAAATTTTTGGGCCTTTTTCTTTGACTCGTTCAAAGGCTGCACAAAATCTACTTTTTCACGAAATTGATATGGCTACCACATTAAATGATCCATAGATAAAGAAATTGCTTTCCTACCCAAAACAGACAGACAAATACATAAATAAATAAATAAACAAATAAAATGAAATATGGTTTAAATTAAAAGAAAAAAATGTTAATTAAAAGAAAAAAGGGAAAGAAAAAATAATAGAGGCCCAAATTAATATAGAAGTCATATGCAAAAAATGTAGAGGGTCCATGAGACCATGCAATGCAGACAATCTTTTTAACTGTACTTGCAGAGCAGTAACTTGAGTCAGTCTTTTTATGCAGAAAATCAGAAAAGAAAGATTGATTGATGAGAATGAATTAAATAAAAAAATAAATAAATAGGGGCAAAAAGAATGAACCCAAAACCTGATCGATACAGGATAAAAAGAACTAGCTCATGACATCACCACAATTTATTTTTTTTGTTTTTCAATTTCGTACGTAAAATAAGAGGAATAATAAAAGTGGGTGCATTCAATCCATCTTCAATTTAGTAACTAAAATTTTCACAATTAAATCATTATACATACATTCACATAATAAAATGTATTGAATCAATACAAACATACTCGTTGGACCATGTCATTAGATCCACACACGAGTATGTATTGATATAACGTTGAAAAACGCGTTAGTTGTACAAATTAGGTGAAATCTACCAGAAAACTGATATGATTGTTGGGTTCGTTAGCAATTTTGGTCACAAAAAAGTTACAAATTTATTTATGTTTTGATTCAACAATACAAAAAAAATGATTATTACACTGAAATGATTGAAATCTAGCACAAAATTAATTATTAGTGTTGGATTTGTGAACACTTTTGGTCATATAAAACAGTACTCCATATAATACATCAGTACTCGTGTATCTTTATCCAATTAAAAATATCCGACAATTTTATTCATCGAAATGTGATATACTGATATATATATCTACCACAAAATTGATTATTAGTGTTGGGTTTGCCAGCAAAATTGGTCATAAAAACAGTACATAAAAATCAGTNTTATTAAATGTAAGTTAAAATTTTTTGTGGTCAGATGAGTCATTATCATATCCTGTGGAGTTGTCACATCAATTTAGTATCATCAGCTGCTGTGTAAAATGTGAATAGCAACAAGCAAGCAACTCAATCACCATGTTCAAACTTCAAAGCTTCAAGATAATTCATAAATGAAAAAAAATAAGTTAGAAAAAAGGATAAATAGCTGTTGATGTGATGTTGACTAATAGATTTTGTAAGTTAAAAAGTTTCTTCGAGTTCGTTTGCTACCAAAACTCCTTTGAGTTTGTGTGTTTTCGTTAATAGGTAGTTCGTTTATTACTAGAATAGAACGCGAACATAACAGTATATATGCTCGTTAGACGAATACGAACACAATAGTATATATGCTCGTTAGCTAACTGAACGAATACGAGGTTGTTCGTGAATGTTCGATAATTTTAATATATTTATTTAACTTATTATTATTAACCAACTGATTTTGAGTTAATAAAATATTTTTTAACAAATTTTACTAAATATTTATTCAAAAATGCAAGAAAACTGACTTTGTTGCACATTCAACAATCAAGTTCGAATAATAAGTGAACGAACACGTTCGAACATAACCTAATACCGGCTCAAGTTCTCAAACCCGACTGGTTCTGATCGTTTACAGAACTACCAATTGCCATACTAATTTTATTTTCAAATATACTAAGTCATTAAAGTTGTTTTAGAAGTTAATTTTCATGTCAATTGTTCTAATGAGTTCTACGATTTGTGGAAATTAGTTATTTTGCTTCCACGTGCTTATGTTTGTTATTCACTTTAAAAATAAGTATAGCTTTGAATCTGGGCCAAGTAATTGTAAATGGATTTCAAAATTCGCCAATGATTTCGATCAAGAAAATAACAAACGACGTGGAGCACTTAGATATGAAGTTTGAGAAATA
>BKCP01000558.1:235854-249262 GCA_008636005.1 Striga asiatica | reverse complement strand
AAAAAACTTAATAGAATCCTTTTGAGAGAGCATCTTTATAGCAATTATAACTCTGTTAGTGGCCACGTTATGTATATAACGAAGAAGATATTTCTTTTTATCTTGTATATCTAGCCTTTCTGTTCAAATAACTTTATGTGCAACTTTTGTTAAAGAAAAAAAATTGTATCTAAGTGCACTATAGATGTAAACGAGCCACACCACTTTTCTTGAATTTGTATTAATTCATGTTATAATATTTGGCAATAAATTTTGATTTTTTTTTTTTAGTATATGAGTGGCAGGTCGTTTTAGCTACTTCGTTTTTGAAAGATTACTGAATGTTAGTCTGGTTTTGTAATATTCGTAATAATTTTTTTTGTAATAATAGTTTATATATAATGACTTGTAGGTCTATATATAATGACTTATAGGTCCGTAAATCGAGCAAGACCTAAGAAATTGACTACCAATTCCACATCAAGTTATTAAAGATATATACATCTTGATCACTCCTATATATGTGGTCAACATTGAAATAAAGTGTCTAAAAAAACATTTTTGTTTTCAATTTCAAACTTCGAGCCAAGTCTCGCACACACACACGAAATATAATTTTGCAATATAGATATGAATTATGAACTGACCCTACTAAATCTTTTTCCTTTCTCAAAAGCGAAACATCTTGTGGATTTCCTCAAGTCAACTTGTCCGTACGTCACAGCTTCTAGATTATTGATCAAATAATCCACAAGTATTTCATAAATTCATATAATTTAACACATAGATATACATATTGAACTAGCTAGCCTATAAGTGTGTTAGATTTTGTAAATTGATATGACATGAAGATGTTTGGACAATGTGTACAATTAAAACATAATAAATTAAGTGAAAAGCAAGAATTTTGAATTGAAAAAACATTCCGATTTGTGCTCGTACTCAAACTTTTATCGACTTGATCGAACTCAATAGCATAAGTATGAATTTTTTGTACAAAGCAATAATATTACAATTCGACCTGACTAATGGAATGGTTAGTCGAACTTGTACACAAAATTGGGTTTTTGTACTCCTCAAAGCTAGCAGGAATCTCAAGTGCTATATGTATTGCTTTTAACATCAAATAATTAATATGAAATGTGCATGCACCCAGTAATTAATTATGCAATATAAATTAAGTTAAAGAATGTCACCAGATTCTGGGCAGCTTCTACATTAGTTTATAATATGCATAAATGTCCAATTAAAAATCTAAATACAGATAAGTGGGTTGTGATTTGCTATCACTAGATATTAGTAGTCTAGTTTGAGATAATTATACATCTGATATTTAATTATTATGTCAAAGTTGACAATGTTTGTAGACGAATTAAATAATAATCTTTATATTGTCAACTTGTCCACATAACTAGTTTGGGGTTTATGAAACTATTTCTTACCATTAAAGTACATACACATGAAATGAATGTATGTTGGATCGCTAAAAATAGACTAACCAAGTCTAGACAGAATGATCAAATATCAAATCTATATATCTATATATCTATATATATATATAAAGAGGTTGTTGAAAAAATACATTAATAGAAAGTTTGATCAAATAAATATAATGCTTAACTTACTATTAATGGAAAGTTCGAAAAAACAGATATGAATCTATAGTAACAAAATCTGAATCCTATTTTTTTGGCAACAAATTTGGAGATTCTTATGGCGAAATTTGAATTCCATTTTTTTCGTATCATATTTTATTTTTTACCAAAATATAAATCATATCTTTTTTTGTAACAATTTGGAGATTCTTATGCAAAAAATGTGTCAATTATTTATGAAAATAATTCTAAATACAAATTAATTTAAAAACCTTGCAAATTTGGTACAAATTTAAGAAATAAATAGTTGTATAATTCTTAACAAATTCTTCCAATATCACTGAATATTTTTTCTTTCAAAAAAAGTATGTAAATTGGATAAAACCACGTGCAATTTTTATTTTAAAATAAAACTGATATTTGAACGGGATGTACATTCAAAATTGTGTCCACGTTTTTTGGTAACAAAAGCGGTTTATCTTTGATATTTATAGTCACCTTATCCAATTATTTAGGAAAAATTGTGTGCGAATTTTCAAAATTTGAAGGCATCGATTTTGTTGAATTCTTATGTTTTTTCTTAACCATGTTTTACCGAGATTTTGGTAAGTTCATATCATTTTTTTTCTTGGTTAAGTTCATATCATTTTCTTTAAGAAAGAGACAGTTGCATAAACATTAACAAATTATTTCAATTTTTTATTGAATTAGTTTCAATTCAATTTGTTTGGTAAAAAAATTGGTGCAATGTTAGGAAATTTCGGTTGCAATTTTAGGAAAAATTGATGATTTTTTTATTTGGTTTTAAAAAATATTCGGATCAATTAGTTTGATAAAAAAAAATCAGTTTATTGGTAGAAAAATCGATTTCATTTTCAGGGTAACTAATGATGTTTTCAATTTTTCTTAATTGAAATTTAGAATTAGATTTAAAATAAATAATGGGTAAAAATCCCTAAAAAAATTACTTTTTTTTCTACTTCAATTTTGTTCAATAAATAAGATCCTTTAAATTTTTTAAAATTTGTTAACTAATAACTAATAATATGCAATTTTGGATAAATTCGAACACCTATGTTGTACTTGACGTGCCAAAGAATCAAATCAATAATGTTGTACATAAGGAAGTGTTTAATAACATATAAATTTTATTTTCATGAAATTTTTAATGGCATGAGATAATTTAAATACAAAAATATATTTAAAAAATATATATATAATAAATGTCCCCGTGCATCGCACGGGCACCATACTTGTAAATAAAAAAACTGATAAAGATGAAATATATGTATATACATATATATATATATATATATATATGCCACATCTTTCATTAAAATATAAAAATTTATAATAGTAAGCATCGATCAAATATACATAAAAACATAAAATTAAAAAATATAAATATAAATTACGCTATAAAAAAAATAAAATTCTAACAGAAAATCCAATGAAAATTTAATCCAACGGAATAGTTGCTCACCTTTTATTAAATGAAACCCTATAGTGATAAAGAAGGAATTCATAATAATTAAGAATGCCAGATTTTTTATTCCTCTCTCACGGCTCTTTGTTTTGAGTTTTGGGTTCTAGCCGGCTTCCGAATGAGCTGGGGTTTCGGCGATTTCGGGTCGGCTTGGTTCTTGGCTTGAGGTGTTTGCCGAGTTGGGGATGAAGTGGTTTCTGCGGTTGGAGTGAGGGTCGACTATTGGGAGTAATTTGGGGTTTCGGTCTCCGGGTTCGCTAGGCCTTCGGCAGTGGTGAGCGGGGTTCCGCTGCTTTGAATTCTCCAGTAGCTGGCTTAGTTCGATGGCCTTCTTAGAAGTCTCTGCTGAGGGAGGGATGCCTTTTAGTTGTTGTTTGGTTTAGATTTTTTTAGTGTTTTTTGTTTAGGTTGTGTGGTTCTCTTTTCTGTTTCGTGTTTTAGGTTTGGGCCGTTGGCCCCGGTTTGCAGTGTGTCCCGCTATTCTCCTGTTGGGAGCCATCTCTTAGGCATTCTCCCAGTGGGAGTTCGGTGCGAGTGCCTTGTACTTTTGGTTTGGGTCGTTGACCCCAGTGAGCCCGAGTGTCAATTGTTATGCCCGAGTGTCACCTTATTACCCTGCTGGGGTCAGACACTCGGGTATTACTCTGTTGGGGTCCGACACTCGGGTAGTTGTTTTAGTTGTTTTAGTTGTTTAGTTTGTTGTAGTTGTTGGTGTTGCTGGTTAGTTTTGTTGTGAGTTTTTTATTCTAGCGTTGCTAGCGGGATTCTAGGCGGTCTTTTGACCTGTCCTCCCACTTTTTTCTCCCATTGGGAGCTTTGTATCCTTTTCGCACGTTGTGCGCTTTTGATTTATAATAGTTCCTCTATCGTTTGGAAAAAAAAAAAAAAATAGGATCAGAAAAAGTCATTAATATTTAATTACCTTGCCATATATGGAAACTGTTAGGCATAATTATATTCCATATTCACGTCACAATCGATCGGGCTCCCAAACCCGAAGTCATAATAATTAAGCTTTAGTTTATAACTACCATGTCATTTAAAATTCTATTAGTAATAAATATGTCCCCACAAAAAAATTAAAGAAAATAATAATTTTGTACTTAAACAAATTTAAAAATCTTGAATGATTGGTACCTGAATCATATAATATAAATATAAATCATATAAAGGTAATATTCCTTTATCACATGAATAAAATATTGTTATCTTTATCCCGATTAGGAAACATTGATGGGGCAAGTTGAGGCCACACTAGAAAATTCTAATCAATAGTTATGTGAAATCATAAAATCTTTTATAGTAAAATATGAACCGGCCTAATGATGCGACACCCCACTTGTGACAACTTGAATAAAAAAAAATTGGAGTACTCCATTAATCAATTTTTCTCTCATAGTCTCATTTCTAAATCTCCAGAAATTAAGTTATGAGTTATATATATTTAATTAATTACTTGCAGCTTAATTAATCTCCACTATTCTTTAAATGTAACTTTTAATCATGCTTAATGCAAGGTAACAATTAAGTTAATAAGGGAATCCCTTGAATATATAAATATATCAATTGTAACATGTCCATACTTAACATTAAAGCTGTTAAATGAAACAAGACACTCATGAACTATATTCGTTAGATAAACATGCTGAACTCGATCTCATTAGGTTTGACAAATATGAATTTACATACTTTTTCCAAATTTTTGTATAATTGGCTCATGTGCACAGAAATGCACTTACATATAAGTCGATTGGATCACGACTTGACCATGTCAATTTTAACCAATCATTTTAAAATTGAAAATAAATAGAATATTTAATCGATCGATCCATCAAAACTGATATTGGTTATTGTAGAATCAAATTTCAATTAGAATAATGTTGTGGTTTTCAAATAATAATAAATAGAATAGCCCACGCATAGAAATAAAATACGAAAGAAAATAATTGTAATTAGGCCTAAATTGGTAATTAAATTTGTACATGCTTAATGTCCATATATTTCAACGTTGAATAAACTAATTCGACATCTTTAATTCTTTTTTATTTTTACACGTCGTCCAGAGTATTCACGAATCAAATAATTTGCGTTAAGGACCAAATGTTTGTTTACAATTTATCAAAACGCCCACGTTAATATGTCAGTGCAAACGCGACTCACATCACGTCAACAAAAGTCAAACTTGGCCGACCTTTGCATTTTTTATTTTATTATTATTATTATTTTTTTTGAGCGAGTGAAACGTTTTTTTCCTTTGATAAAAAATGGGGTGATTTTATTTTACTTTTTTCCAATTGGTTGCAAGTCCAATTTTCATGATTTTTCAGACAAAATTAATGGACCTATAAATCTGGGGCTTTGACAGTTTGACTTTGTGTGCGATCCCACCACTAATAGAAACCAATTTTGGGCGACATTTTGACCCTTTACACTCCCTAAAGACGAGACTGCACAGTATAGTTGATATTTTGAACAATTTATTATTTATTCTACGTTTTTTTTTTTCTTTTTTTTTTTGGCATTTTTTACCCACACATTATATAATCACTTTTCACATTTACTTACATACAAAAATAAATTAATAAATACATGGCCTAAAAGAGGTTGAAATTAAATTGGCCGTGCATGTGTAATCTACTTGCCCGTGCAGAAAAATACAAAGGCTTTTCCTCCTTTCATTTCGGGTTATTTGACCAAATGGCTTTTCAATTGGTCTTTTTGATAATTGATAATATTGGGTATTTTATGAATAGTGTTACAATACTCATCCAACGTGCTATGCTTTTGTTTCACTTCTTCCCAGTATCCGAGGAGATAGATTTCTTTTCTTAATGATTTCATATTAATTCAATCATTTGAGTTGGCTATGAATAAGTTACAATACTATTGATTATGACATAAGATAGTATCGAATTTTAAATACGTAAAATTGAATTGAGAATATTTACATGCCGACGAGATTGCATTAGCATATCTAGACAAATATGGTCGACTCGTTTCATTAGTTTGAATACTATTCTATTTCTTATTATTATTATTTATATTTGTGTGTAATTATTTATGTTGTGTGGTGGACTTGTTTTAGTTTGAGCTTTTAAGTCTATGTAGGATGAATATTATAAATAACTATACGAACAACACTTGTCTGGCAGTTATTATCAGATATTGAATGAAATTATCGTGTTCTTAGTGAAACTTCTCTGTACACAATCTTCCATCACAAATTCGCTGCATCACATTGAACTCTATTCCGACGCTTTTTCAAGTGTTAAATTAGTATCACAACTATGCTAAAATTTTATCAATATCAAATTTGGTTATGTTAGTATCATATATATGATATCAATTTTGGTTTTGTTAATGTACCACTTATAAAAATAAAGAGTAATTAATTTCTTTAAGAAATTTTTACTTATTATTTTTCATTTATTTATTTATTTGTTTAATTTTCTTACTGCTAGATACCAAAGGTGTGATTAATGACAAAATAAAGTACTACAATCACATGTCATATGACAAAAGAAATATGGTGAGACAAATTCAAAACATGAGAAAAATTTATGAGCTATGGGTATAAATTGAGTAGGAATTTTAGAGACAGTAAATTGAGAGGGCGTGCGAGAGTGTGAATTGGGCCCTCTTCATGTACTAGGGATATTGAACCCATTATTTTTGGTAAAATGGCATGATAGTACACATCTAATAAATTTGACAGATCATGTAATAATAAGTGGTATTGCCATAAAATTCATGGTCAAAAAATTGTGATGAAGTGATTCCATTTTTTTCTCTGGGTATAAAAGTTTTGAAATAACTATCATATATACATATATATATATATATTTTTTTTTTCAAAAGAATAGCAGATCATATGCAACAAACCTTTTTTTTTTTAAATCTGGAGTTTATCTAATAAGCTTATTTGGTTAACTTTTGAAATAAGCTTATTAAAATTTTTATTTTAACTAATTTATCAACAAATTATACCAAACACTATTATCATATAAGCTAATTTTTCAGCATAAGTCATAAAGTATAAAGTATTAGTTGGAAGCTCAAAATGAACTTATAAACCTATAAAATCTAACTCATTAGCTACCAGCTAACTTATCAGTTAAGTTTGCCAAACATAATCGTAATATCCATATTGGCATGAATCGAACTTCGATTCGCTCAAGGACTTCACGATTTCTTTCAATCGACTCGATCCACCTTGATTACAATCAACTTCAACAAGTCGATATATTTAATTAACACTTTGGCAAAAGTCAGTGAGAATATAAGCATCGTGTGTATAATATGGGTATTAAAAGGTTTTTATCTGAGTCAACGTCAATTCAAGTAGTTTGGTCATGGATACGATGCTTCATGACTTATATGTATTAATATTTTGAAAATATAAAAAAATGATAACCAAATTAATTAGATGTTGGGTATAGATTAATGTCATTGTTGGTGTAATTAATGCATATGTTCTTTATTATTATTATTATTATAGCTCATGTGCCAACTATAATTTATTGCGATTGTCATCTCAAACAGTTTGTTAATTAGCTTCTGATGAACTTTGCAAAAATTCTGAAAATCATAACTGATTGCTTCAGCTTTTCATTAAAGTAGTTTCTACTTGGAGAGAGGAAATTGTGAAACATATGGCCTTCCGTGTGGGAATGTGACTGAATATACTCTAATTTCTGGAAAATTCCTAATGTTAGGAATAGTTATACCTTTTTTTNATTAAACTGTTATATTAAAGTGTAGTATTTTCTAGTATCAGTGTGTTTTCTTAGATACTATTTCATAATTTTCATTTGTTTGGCCTGTTTATACAAGATTTATCCCATTGAGATGTAAATTATAATAGAAAATTTTAGTTTTATATGTTTCAATTTTTTCTCCATCACACCAAAAATGCAATTAAAAAATAAAAATAAGAAACTATTATATATTTTCAGTAAAAACATTATCCACCTGTTACATATTTCAAACTAACATATTAGCTTTAATCTATTAAAATTTTATATTATTTTTATTTGCAATCTCAAATGTATCTTCTTTTTGTTTTCACTTATTCATCTAATTTTAAGATAAGATAAAAGATAGAATTTATTGAAAAAAAACTTATATTTTTTAAGGGGAAAATTGATGTAAAAATGTTGACATAATAAGGCACATAATTTTTTGGGGGAATTTTGAGGCCACATAGAGTTGGTGGGCAAACAAGGGCACCACCAGATGGGCATGGAGGGGTCTCTCTGTAAAAATTTTGGGAGAAAACAGAAAAGAGAAAAAGAAAATGAGAAAGAAAGAGAGGGTCTTGAAAAGACAAGTCAAATGTCAAATCTCAGATTTCTAATCATAAGACAGTCAGTGATAGTGTTGTCTATCAATATGTTAATGCTTTTCCCTTTTATTTCATTGGGCCATTTTTTTTATTTTTTTTTTCCATGTTTTAGGGGCTGAGGGGTAAAAGTACAGTACCCTCTTGCCAAAATGATCCTTTTTTATGTTATTTATATTTTTATTATTGGTTACTGAGTTTTTACCATGTCTAAAAGTGATTGTAGTGTGATATGGTGTAAACTGTAAAGTTTGTTTTGATTATAGGCATGTTTAAACTTTGTTTGGCCACTATATATGTTGGCAGTCATGCTATTTATTTACAAGAGATTATAAAATAGATATTAAAGTTTTTTAGCTACTTTAGATACTTTACATACGCTATAAAATATTTTAGGTGTTTTTAATATTTTAAACATATATATTTTTATATTATTTTATATAAGATAATTTTATATTGTTTACAACTGATATACGATAAATTATGTTACATATTAACTCTACATCTTAATTTATAATTATTAGGTAATATTATTTATTCTCATATTTAATTTATAATTATTAGTTAATATTGTTTACTTTCATATTTAATTTATAATTATTATTTAATATTATTTACCCGTGCATCGCAACTAGTTCACCTTGAAAAGTACAACAACGTAATATATAAATGGTAGAATAGAATCGTAAAATAGATTTTGAAATTAATGTTTCCTACACATTTGTTTTGAGTTATACATGGTTAAAATTTTATAAATAATTAATTATTAATAAGAGATTTGACATTTAAGGTTATGTTATTTTATGTTATAAGGTTTTCTATTCAGTGTCATTTTGAAGATAGATGAAAAAGAAGATTATTAGGAGAGTTCAAATTAAATATGACTTATCTTTTAGTTAAAATTGGGTTTTTGTAGCAAAAGTATCCAAATGGGAAAGGATAATTAATTTAATTTGATCAGGTCCAACTCTCACTAATTTCTTGGGTCGATTTAGTTACCGGGTCATGAGAATGACCCACATCAGACCCGGCCGACAAACTCTACAGACTGATACTATATTCTCACGGTCCCATGTATATTCCTATCACCTCCCAACAATACAAACACTAAAAACTTGATTAATCACTTGTTTGTTCAAGTTATTGTTCTGTATAAATTTTTCCCATCTTTTCTCTATAAACATTTTGCTACATTTCTCCTCCTTAATTTGTCAAATAAAATTATATAATGCTAAATGGCGTTATAGTACTGTGTTCGTACTTCACTTGTTGGAATACTTGGTCGAGCATCGAGCCTGCACTTTTATCTTCGTGTAGTTGTTGTTGTCAAGTGTCGCGTGCTTTTATTTTTTTTCTTTCTCTTGCTGTTGCGTTTTAATAAAACGGTGGCGTTTTTAGTTTAAGAGTGCTGAGAACAAAACGATGTCGTTGTACTTGCATGAGCTCATTAAATAGCTCGTCTTGTTCATTTCATGCAATAAGAAAAATCTGTTGGTGAAAATGGCGATTCTCAAACTCGTTCTATTCTCTCTCTAAAATTTTACATCACTATCGTGTTATCTATGCTATTTGATCATACATATGATAACAAGTTCAAATTTAATTACTAAATTTTTTTTTTGTATTTTCCATTTCCTGTTTCAGATCGTATCTACGTGTTGTTTGTCTATGCAATTGTGTTTGTGTGAGTTTCGCATAGTTATCCATAAATTCCATTAGTTAGTTTTGCTATTAAGTCAATAATTGACTATATAATAGAGTCAATCTCCTATACATGACAAGTAAAAAAATTGGAGATAAAAAGTACAAGTAACAATTACTTAATAAGAATAACATTAATGATCATATAAAAGTAAAATCACTTATATATTTTAATTTGAATTAAAAATAAATACTACAAAAAGTTTGTTATATTATTTTAAATTCTATAAACTTCTTACTTGTTCAGAGTATTATTAATCATAACTAGTGTGTGGCCCGTGCGATGCACGGGAAAACAATATTACGATTGTATTATAAATTAAATATATAAATAACAATGATCATGATTTATCTATTGTTTTTAAATTAAACCGGGTTAGACACACTCCGACCGGATGGACCGAGAACCGGTTTATAACCAATCTAGTTCGCTTGAATAAAATATTTGCTCTTGAATCCATCAACACCAGTCGGTTGGACTGGTAGGATCGATACGATTTTCTAAATAAATTTTGTTATATTAAAATTATCTTAAATAAAATAGAGATTTATAAATTATTTATCAATTAGTTTAAACATTTGAATTTTTAAATTGTTTAGATATCTAAGTAACACATTTTATTCAAATTTATTACAAAAGTATTATATATATATATATTAAAATGCTTATAAATTAAAATGTGAACAGACCACAAATGATTTAATAAAATAGCTTGATCGTTTCAATATAATAACGGTTCAATTCTGAAAACCTTATATTTATTGTACATTAATAAATATTATAATAAAATATTATTTAATTCACAAAAATATTTGATAAAATGATATACAAATATTCATAAATCATTAAACATGTTGTCATAAAAGTATTGTTAATACGATTATTTGAAATTTGGACTACATCACCTTCATGTAATAAAATATTTTCAATATAAAATTTATATTTAGGTTCAATAATCGACTTGGTGTGGTCGAACTGATACATAACTTAGTCACCTGGGACCAACCAAGTTGTGTTAAATTTTTTAACTATTTTAAATATCACCTAAAAATAATTCAATCAACCTGGGCAGTACCTTAATTCAATCACCCGATTGATTCAAAGAAATTTTCTTATTTTCTTTAAATATATTTAATGTTATGAAATAAAAATATTTTATGATTCATATAATAAATGTCTACCAAATGATAGTATATTAAGACTATAAATTATATATCTAAAGATGAATTAATTATTTTTACTTTATGCATATTAATAAAAAGTAAACATAGTAATTTTTAAAAAATTAAGATTGATTGATTGATTATGTAATTTAAAGAATATTTTAGCGTTCAAAATTTTTTTAAGGACACAAATATAAAGTCCATGATATATAAATTAAGCATTGTATATAATATAGATGAACTAAAAACTGCCATACAAATATACAATCCAAAGGTGTTGATGAATACTATAAAAAACATCGGATATCAATGCATAAAAGAAGTAAGTGGCATCTGATTGAAACTACATTTTCCAAGGAATTATTGAATGAAGAGCACTAATTAAGTAAGAGTATTCATGCCTTGACCTAAATTGTTTCCACAAACGTCATTGGCATTAAGAAAATAATAATTGTATCCATTAATTTAATCAAATTTATTAAAAATTTTAGAAACTTGTTCAAAAATAGTAAAAAATTATTTGACTCTTCAGTCAAATACTACGGATATTAAATGTGTGTATATTTCACAAATTATTTGTACTTATGCAGTATAAAGCGCATTACAACAACGATATGGTATCCTTTGTTAGCTCGAGTGACATATTTTTTTTTTTATATTTATTTAGCTCGAACGTCTTATGGTATATGAGCACGTTAGCTCGAACATCACAAATTTATTTAGCTCCAACGATATGTTTATTTTTAGAAATTTTCAAAAAAATTCCTACATTTTAACTCCATTACTTTTTTTTAACTCAATTTTAACTCAACATCACTATCATCAATATTATCAATATAATTAAATAATATCAATCAATTATTCATACACACTCTATCAACCTTAATTCACTGTTCATCTACTCATATTATTTTAACTGATCATCACTTCAAATCGTCTTTCTTCTACTTTTACATCAAATCAACGTTAATTATTTTATTTCAAATTTTATTTTTATATATCTACTAACAACTAACTATATCATCTTTTTTCAAATTAACCAAACCAAACTAAAAAATTCAAACAAAACCAAAAATTTTTATAAACAAACATGCTCTAAGTATTTCCCGATGAAAATAATCAGTTTTTTCTCTATAAATATTTTTTTTCATTATTGACTTATTCGTTGAAGAATTTACGTTTGTAACTCTTTCGACGCTTTGTAGGTCAATCAGAGAACTAACTGGCGATGGGATATCAACAAAAAAACTCCACTTTTCTACCGATTTATTTGGTACATTTGTATCATAGACCATTAATTAGGGGTTCCACGAGACTTCAAATAAAAATACAAACCTAATTACCGATAAAAAAATAATAAAATAAAAATCAAATATTGGTGTTAACAGTTTCTCATTCTTGAGTGTAATGTTCAATGTCAATGTGAGTTTGTTAAATTAAATAAAAACACCCATGCTTAATTATCCTCTTTATAAATAATATAAACCACACCATAACTCGTAAAATTTCATTTTCTTAATTAATCCCGTATTTTAATCCACGTTCCATTATAAAACATACATAATAAAAAACAAAAAAACATAATTTTTTTTCAAATATCAATAAAAATAATTAAAAAAAAAATCTCAGCCGCCCATCTAACCCATTTATACTTCATCCATCTCTCTCTCTCTCTCAAGAAATATCACATCTCCACTACCACACCACCATATATGCAAAAGAGAGAATCTGTCATAATCTCATCTCCCTCACAATTTTTTTTTTTTTAAAATCAGTACATACACACTCCACCAAAAGGAGTTGAATCCAAAATATATATATATATATATAAATAAAATTAAATTAAATTAAAACCCAAAGGAAAAAAGATAGCTTAAATCAACACTCAGCCCCCAAGGCCCCAAACTCCTCTCTTTCTCTAAATCTTCCCAAAAAAAAAACACACAGAAACACACACTTATAGCACCCATCAAACAAGAAAACACACACACACACAAACACGCACTGAAAAAAAATTGACGACGATGAGCCCCGACGAGTCCCTGCGGTCACTCTCCCTCGACTACCTGAACCTTCTCATCAACGGTCAGGCCTTCAGTGACGTCACCTTCAGCGTTGAAGGCCGTCTCGTCCACGCCCACC
>BKCP01000558.1:190330-200694 GCA_008636005.1 Striga asiatica | reverse complement strand
TTTTTAAATGAACTAGCAGTAAGTGTGTTCATATTGTGGCTGTACTAACCTAAATCCTAGGTACAAAACGAGCTCAACAACTTACACAAGTACACAAAACACAGACCAGTTCTCCTGCCTTCTATTTTCAGATAAAAATAGAAACTAAAGAAAGAGACGAGATTACCAGAATGAATTAACAAACAGCAACTATCGAGCAGTACTATACAACTTTTGTGTTTACGACCAGTAGTATGAAAATATGCATCCATAATGAAAAGAGTAAGCTACACGAGCACTATTGACTTGAGAGCCACCAGGGCAAATGCAAAATTTAGTTCTGTAAAATCTCTTGTGATACACCAAATGTCCAGTTGCCCTGTTAATTCTATTATTTGAAATATCAAGTTCAGTATCATTTTCCAATACTAGCGCCAGTATGACCCTGATCTTGGAATTCCTATGTCCTGCCCAGAAGCCAAGTGACGTCCTATTCTCTATGTCATTTCCTCCAGCTGGAAGGGCAAAAGGCTGAAGAACTTGTGGGAGTGCAACATCTTTGTGTGGTATAAATTAACAATCATAGCTGGGAGAGGAAACACGAATGGAATTTTTCACGAGATTTGGAAGACCTTCAGTGGCTCTCATTCCTACATCATGACAAGTAACAAAGAAGTGATCTGCACCCAAAGTCCTATTCCAATAGGGATACTTGTTCATCAAGCTCTCCACATAGTTTTGGACTATTACGGTCATGTTCTCATATGATATGCCCTTGCCTCGCATCTTATGACAAGAGATTGGGATAAAGAACAAATCCGCCCGATCCGGATCATCCATTGTGAAGTTACTCTCCCTGAGATTCTGAAAAACGTATCCTTCGCTGGCGTATTTTCCGGTAAGCTTTCGCGGCTTCTGGTAATAAGTATTCGGATCTCCATCTGAGTATATGTACACCTTAAATCGCCTCATCATCTCCTCATAATTCAATCAGAACACCTTGGGCAGATGGTAAACGTCGTCTTCCGCGTCATCACTCGGGTCTCGGCACTGTGAGAGGGGATGGTGTAGCAGAGGGGGATGATTGGAGAGAAGGGGAGTGCAGGGGTTTAAGGGGGAGGTAAGTGAATGAGAAGAGGGTTACGATAGAGTGAGTGAGAAGAGAGCTTCGGAGAGTGCATACTGCGGCGGAAGGCGGTGGCTGAGATAGTTCCATCGCCGACATTGCCGGGATAGAGCTGGTGGTTGCCGTCCCAGGAAGCCGAGGAAGTTCAATCCTATAGTTATCCCGAAGTCTCTGCAGGAGGCCCTGCCATTTGCATCGAAACCCAAGGATATACCTTCTAGAAAACGGGCATCGCTTGAAAATAGGAGAGCTGTGGTCATGGAGCCACATGACCGGAAAGTTTCAACAAGCGAAAAACTCAAGGAAGCTGCAAAGAGGAGGGCAAGATTTTTGATGCCGAGACAAACAATGATGATGATGATGATGATGATGATGATAGAGATGAGGACAGTGATGATGATGATGATGACAAAGATGATGTCAGCCCTACTGACGGCAACAAAAGTGGTGCCAAAAATGGATCTGGTGAGGAAAACGGTGAAGCTGAAGATGACGAGCAAGAGGAGCCGAACGAGGATGAAGATGATGACGATAATGAAGATGATGATGACGATGATGATAGTGGTGAAGATGATGATGATGATGATGAGGAGGAGGAAGAGGATGAGGAAGAAGAAGCCATTCAACCTCCCAAGAAAAGGAAGAAGTGAAAAAACTAACTGAGGAAGGAGTATTTGATATTTCAGGCTGCTTTTTGTGTTTTAAGTTGTTCCTTCCATGAATGAATGTTGTAGAACTCACAATTTGATTTCTATTTGAGAAATGCTAAAATTTCTATCAAATTTGGAATTTGTTGCGGCAACAAATCATAAAAGCATGTCGTGCTAGCTACCAAATAGGATACAAATGTGCCGTGCTATGAATAGTATTTATTCAATAGTAATCTCATCCCTAGGTGAATAGTGTTTAAATTTCAAATGCCCATTTATGAGTGATTTGGTAGAGAGCATCACTGTTAAAGGACAGAAAAATTAAAAAGAAAATAAATGAGTAATATGTAGAACTACACGTTAATCCAACAAGTGTTTCAAAAAGCATTAGACCTATATCAACAATCAATGCACCTCTTCCATTGACACCTTCACACTTAATTGTAGCGCACTTAATCATTTTCACTAATGAATAGTGTGAGGTTCATAATGTTATCAGCATAAGCATAGTTCATGACTATCATAAACCCACGAACCAAAAAAATGGAAATTTAAACACATAATATCATTATCATATCAACCAAGCCAGAAAAACTCCAAATTAACGTGATATTAACTCAATCACAGGCAAATATCGCCTTCATCCAGTTCAAGAAGCAATTCATTAATAGACCGTAGTACCAAGGACTGACAGCACATATGACTTAGCTCACATTTAACAAAGCAGAAAAATTGAATGTCTGTTCAATTTAAACCACCGAGTCCTACTTTGTAGGATACTGATGATTGCCTGATATTCTCTCCATCATCCTACAGTGACTGGCAATTCACGAGATAACTCCATAGAAATTCAAACATTCAAACTGGAGATTTACTCTCAGATTGATTGAGCAAACAAAGAAACAGATATATAATTTAAAATAATAATAAAAAAAAATCCTCAAACATCAAGTTTTACTATTCTTTTAATTATAAGTGTTCAAGAGTGATAATGCACCAAGCTGAGATTGCCCCAAGATCACCAGCCAACAGTATTGCATAAATCAAAGAAAAAGTTGTCCAAAATATAAAGAACACCGAACGGGTAAACTTGTCAACACCTCAACTAATTTGAAGGAGTTGACGAACAAGAAACCAGAAGCACGAAATTGTGACCAATGAATAATAAAGACACACAGAGAACCATCCATATGTATGTTCTTCAAATCCATGTTAAATATAAATACCAATTGCAACTCACACCCCAGGGAAGGCAACTGACTCAGAGGAGGGGTTGACAGATACAGATAACCCACTGGGCACTCGTACTAGAAATATGATGTTACCCTCTTAACAAATAAAGAAGAACTATCTAGAAGGCGGTGGCTGAGATTGTTCCATTGCCGGGATAGAGCTGGTGGTTGCCGTCCCAGGAAGCCGAGGAAGTTCAATCCTATAGTTATCCCGAAGTCTCTGCAGAAGGCGCTGCCATTTGCATCGAAACTCAAGGAGATACCTTCTAGAAAACGGACATTGCTTGAAAATAGGAGAGCTGTGGTCATGGAGCCACATGACCGGAAAGTGCATGCTATGGTTCAACAAGCGAAAACTCAAGGAAGCTGCAAAGAGGAGGGCACAAGAAGCGGAACGTGCAAAGGAGGATCAAATTTTGAAAAAGAGGCAGAGAGATGAAAGGCGGGGAAGATGCATTCAAGAGGAAAAACTGAAGAAGAAAATGCGTCTGAAATTAACACAACTTCTTGTGCCCCAGGCAGGCTCTATGTGATATTTGCTTGGGATAATATTCATTATAGTAAGTCTCCTGTATCATCATATGCCATTGAGCAGGGGAAGAACACACCTCAAAACAACTAACACTTTTTTCTTCAGGAGTGAAATACTTGTGCATAATGAGATGCATACAGTAAGTTTGTAGTTGTGGTATCTTGGAGAAGTAGTGCTTTGTTTGTTCATCAGAAATCTACCCAAAAAAAAAAAAAATATGTGTTTCCTTGTTGGATAATGTACCACCTAATCAGATACAAACAGCAACTCTATTCATGTTTTTAGGGGACTCAAATTTCACCCAAGCAACAAATATCAACAAATCTACACTGGTAGAAAATATAATCAAACATAGGGAAAATCATTAATCAATTAGAATGTAAACCACGAATTCAAATCGAAATCATAGGGAAAAAATAAAGGGCAAATCAAACCGTGTGAGCATTAACAGATCACAAAAAATTTGTATATTCTTACCAGATCTATATGAAGAATATTGATTATCGGCGAATATTGATAGGAATATTGATTATCGGCGAATATTGATAGGAATTTTTTTGAAGAGTTTTGGGCCGGGTTGGACTATTTATACTGAATTACTAATTGGACGGGCCCAAAATTTCGACCTAATCATTACTTACCTCGGGCTGGGCTGACTTAATAAAGTTTCATTTCTCTCTTATTCTTATAAGAAAAAATGAGAGCCCTTTTCAGTCTGACACGTGTCCTCATTTTTAGCCTGACACATGTCTACTTGTAAGCTTACAGAAAAAGTCCTTCATTTTGTTTTTTTATATGGTACATGCGATACGACATCGTTTAATATAGCTTCATTTTCAAGCTACAGATTTTTCACTTTTACGGGGCCCTTACCTCATCGATGTCCTACAAGACAAAACCCTTTCCATCTTCACGCTGTTTTTCTCTCGATTGACAGGCTCCATAATCGGTGACGATGGCTGAGACCTGCAGAACGCGCTCGTGAGCGATGGCAACCAAGGGCTTAAAGTGGATGGCGACAGCGCGACTAAACAGTGCGACGAATGGCCACTTGGATTAATGGAGACGACACACTGGTGAAATTCGCTGGCCCCCGACGGATATCGATGATTGTGTGGCCAAAGGCGGTGGCTCAGATCAGCGACTTCTCTACGGCCTGCAGTCTATTGGCGCATTGGAACTCTACGGATGGGTCGGCACGGTCTTCAGCGCCTGTCTTGTCTGCACAGCCATTTGGATCTCGAAGCTGGAGGCAGTTGCGGCTGACGGAAGATGGTGGGTTCCTACGGCTGTGACCGACTCGACAAGAGAGGACGACTGACCTACTTGTTAACGAACAATTTTTTACTCGCGCTTATCTTCCTTTTCATTGTTTGAAGGATTGGAAACGAGGCTACCTGTACATTGCAGGCCAAGAAATTTTGCCTGAAGAATCTAATTTGATAGATTGATTGTTTGTCCCTAATCTGTGAGTTCATATTGATCGTTACCAAGCTGATTTTTGTTATTGGGATTTGTTCTGTGCTGTCTTTATCTGGTACTACTGGCTGATATTCCTCTGTGTTTGGTTCATAGGCTAAATTTAATAATGTCTTGCTTGATTTCTGGTCCCCGTTGGTTTGGGTTAGTTGATTTCTTAAGTTATCAATTAGTATTTTAGCTCGCCTGGTAGTAATTAGTATCGATGGTTTTGATGTTTAACTTGATTTACCTTTGTTCTATATTCTACACATAAGGTTGAAGGATTGTTAGATTGCAAAAGAAGAGAATACAATTGTCATCAAACAAAAGGAGAGCTGGGTTCCAGATATTTTATCAGAGAAACTCGAAGAGCTTCGTGAACAGATCCACGAGGAGCGGGAGCAAGCTGTGTTTCATCACCTCCAAGAACAATCTGGCCTCATCCCGTAATTCCACATTCTCAAGGAGTAAATCAAGCAGGCTTTTCGAGAGTCACTATGAAATTCGACCGTAGTTATGATTTTTGCAGGCGAGGATAAACAAATCGAATTGAAGGATAGATTACAAGGATGAAGAAACCCTAAGCCTATATTCAAAGGGCCCAGAAAGAGGAATTTCCTGCTTCTGAGTCCTAGAAGAGCCCGAACTCCCCGGCTTCGCCAAATCTGTCGTTGCTCTTGATGTTTGTCGTTGAAGCAATTGCGACAGTGACGTCCGTATTTGGCAGTGGTGGAGGACTGCTTGTCGCTGCCATTGAACTTACGTGAGCGGCGGAGGTCCTATGCGACAGATATTCAAGGACTTGCTCAAAGTCCTTGAGGCAGGTATTCAACATGCAACTACTCTATGCATTTTTCTTTNAATTAAGAATCTGCTTTGTTGTGTAGGTATCGTTTGCAGCCAAAGCATATGAAGAATTTTTTTGACTATATACAGCTCCCATATTTTGACATTGCTTCTGATGCTGCTGCTACTTCTAAGCTTTTTTATTTCCACAGATATTGAGAAAAATACTATCCAGCTGCTCCATTGCTTTTCAAAGCTATTATTTGATCCTTCTATTGGAAGAGTGATTTGGAAGTATCTTTAGTAATAGTGGGTTGCATGTATGCAAACCTTTTGGAGTACTGTTAATTTATTTCTCTTTCAGTGACTATTATCTGGAATGTTGTTGCATGTCAGCACTTAGGACCAAAAGTTACAATTTACCTTTTAATTTAGATGCTTCAGACATCTGGTTTCTAAGAACCAGTCTGAAGTCATTTTGGTAATCTAAGTCAAGGGAATTGTTTATTGAAAATTTATAAATAATTGACATACTTGAGTGCTTAATCCGTAACAGAAGCAGCCATGTGTGTTAGATGATTATTTTGTGTTTTTTTTTTTTCTTTGAAGATGCGTTATAGTGTCTATTATGGCTTGTACTATGCTAATGTAATGTAATTTGCTTATCTTGGTGCAGGATATATTGACTACGCAGAAATCAACTGCAGCTGATTTTCTCTCTAATAATTCTCACGATTAAAATTGTGTTTGATTCTACTCTAGAGCATTTTCTTCTTATTTAATACATTTTCTCCTACGAACCATTAAATAATATAGATCTTGCACCGAGTATTAAGTGCTGCTTTAGAATGCCAAGATAAGCCCCGTTTCTCTAATATGCTAGATAGTTTTCACTCGATAGTTCTTTGCAGGGCATAACTCAAAGCTCCGCTTTAATCAAACAATTATATCACTGGAAGCATTCTGTCAAGGTAATGCCTATGCTTATTTATCTCCATTTGTTTCTTTTAATTTGGGAGTTGAGACCATTTACTTGTCCCCCTCTCCCCCAAATAAAATTATCTAGAAAAATTGAAGCAAGAACATGTGTCTGTTAACTTATATTCTTAATTTTCGTTCTTTCGAATGTTAATTCTTCTTATGTCCATGATGTACTTGATCAGTTGTTGGGACAACCCCTACAGGATTTTAATGAATCTTCTCAGAGTATGATTTCCTTTTCGTTGTTAATTTTCAATCTCCTTTTACCTATTACCACTGAAATTTCGAAAAATAAACTGAAGCGTGATAAGAAATAATGGAAAATGTGGCGGCTAACATGACAAAGATATGTATCAGATTCTACTGTGAATTGAATGTCATTTGACAAATATAAAGATGCAGGATGCCTCCCTTCTGAAAACTTTTATCGAAAAAGTACACGATTAAGTGTGTGTTGTGAATCTTGGTTTCTGACAGGAATCGAGCAAGTGCATTCAGGTTGAAGCATTCCACATTTTCAAGGTCATGAATTCTACTTCTAAATCTAAACCTCCTGTAAGAAAGTTGATGAATTTGTTGTGACCGTCTCACTATTTCATCTAAACTAATCAGGAACTCAGCAGCCAATTGGAACAAACCCCCAGAGGTTATCAATATCCTTGCAGCCAATAGAAGAAAACTTCATCGCCTTTTTGCTGATTTTAGATGGATAGAGGTAGTAAATGATATATTACATAATTACACAGGCACGTACATATATGAATATAAGTCCAATTTTTTTCGTTTCATTTTCAGCCACATCTGTATATTTGGTTCGGTTTGGTTGCATAGGATGAACAGTTTGAGGTTGTTAAATGGCAAGTCATCAAAGAAATTGCTGAGCTTGAGGCCAGAGAGCAACCATGAAAATTTGAGTTCCAAAAACTGCTAAAGAAGGTTAAGGTAATTATTGTTTGTGAAATAAATGTAATTATTAAATTGGCCAACAATAGAGATTATAAGTAATCCACAGTTATTTATGATCTTCTACCTAATATTATCGAAGATTGTACGAGGTCATTCTTAGGGCCTAAATCTTAAAATATGATCTCCTACCTAATATTATATTAGTGCATATTGAAGTACATGTTTATAATATGGACGAAGATTGTACGAGGTCATTCGTAATTTCGTACAAGATCAAAAACTTAAAATGTTGTTGCAAGGCATCCGACTTCTCCCAAGAGTATAATGGGGTGTGCCTGCAAATGAAGATGTAACGCAATCCGACTGCCCATTTTTTATCTTTATTGTCCAGTGGACTGATTTGCAGGTGCTCTTGGGCTGTTGACAATAATAATTCATAATGTTAGCCCTCGTTCTGCTTAATGTTCTTAAAAACCTTTTCAGCGTAAATGGCTCATGTTTCTCCCATATAGTAAATGCAATCAAATTTTGTAAGGTATAGGTATATGTTTATGGCACGACAACTATGTCAACTCATGAGAGAAAAGCCAGCATTCAGGAACTCTGGTAATGTTACTGGTTCATATATTTGGTTAAACATTTTGTAAGAAAATGAATATCGGTTCTAAAAACTATTTGGTCATGTCTAACTATTATTTTACCATCTCTAATGCTGGTTAAAAGTTGTTTCACAGATACAGGGATAAGAAAAATACGGGCAATGCTGGGAGCTAAACATTGGGAGGGAAAAAGAATGTAGGATTTGCATGGAGATGAACATCAACATATCCTCCCATACTGTAACCATGCCATGTGCTTAAGATGCTATAAAATTGATCTAATCCCATTTTTCTAACATTAAGTATTAGGATTGCCTTTTATGTTCGACAGGCTTTTCAGCCAATATGGCCTTTATGACAACGGTTAGAAATGTTAGAATTGCACCTATATTGGTGAATTTTAACGTACCTTTCACGGTAACAATCTATGTATGTGTTCGACACTTTTCTTTTTTTATATTATAAAAATGTAATTAAAATTAGTTAATTAGCTACTTCATATTTGTTATATTTTGTGTTCCTTTCTCAAATTTTACCTAGCTTTATGTTATTGTAATAGACGAATCAATTTAATGTACTTTAACTTTCATTTTACACTTTATTTTATTTTTCTGTAATAATGTATTTTGACACATTCGTACAAGATTTCTTTATCAGACATACTTCATTATTACAATTATTAATTGAAAATTTTAATTAAATAAAACTATGAGAGGACTTTTATAAAATATGAAGTACTCATAAGAGAAATTTTAGACTACAAAAATCTACTTGCATCTGCAAAACTCATACTCAGTAACCTAATTACCCTCAAAGTTAAAATTTAATGTTTGTTACAATGTACCTTCAGTGCTAACCTACTATAAACTAACGAATTATATCAAGTTGTTTTGTAGTTGAATTTTAATATTGTCCGACTTTTATCTTTCAATTATGGGTTGAGACGTTAAATTTCTTTTTTACTTCCAACGTTTCAATTCACATTTGAATGATAAAAGTAATTTGTTTTTTTTGTTACACATTACAAAAATAACTAATAGTAAGATAACTATATATTAAAATTAATACTTAATCAACAACATAATTTCACAACATAATATATAACTAATTATAAATTAATTACGTACTTAATTTTAACAAAAATTGGGTCGGCTGTGCTGTGCACAGCCGGTATCAAACTAGTAATAATAATAACGTAACATAAATAAACATGTGACTATACTTACCTCCGCCATTGGCAGCGGCGGCGGCGGCGGCGAACGGAGATCTACGGACGGCGAAGACGGCAGAGGTGGCGCCTGTGAACACGGCCCAGACTCTTGCAATGGTCCCTGAATTGGAACACAGATTATAATTAGAAAAATACAAATATACATAACTGTGTACGTTATAGTAAGAACAAAGGTCTTGCTTGAGGCTGAGCCGATGATGACGGTGGAGACGGAGGAAGGGCGGGTGGTGGCGGCCGGAAAAATCAGAGGTGGAAGAGGGCGTCCTCCCTGAGCTCTAGGGACAAGGTCTCTCATTTTCTTTTTTCGTTTTTTCTTTTTTCTTTCTCTTTTGCAACTGACTAGGTGTGGTGGCTTTTGGGCTCCCAGCCTCCCATACACGTACACATATATAGAGAGAGAATGTGGTAGATTAGTAGTACCATTTTTGAATTTGTGTTTTTGTTTAATTTTTGCATGTAAAACAAAAGTGTTATTCGTTTCGCATATAGAGAATATGGTACAGGTAGTACCATTTTTTGAATTTGTGTTTTTGTTTTAATTTTTGCATTTAAAACAAAAGTGTGTTATTCGTTTGGCTGGTTTATTTATTTTATAATGATATGGGCAAAATTGTGCATTTGTGAAAGTGTATACTATTTATTGGACAATATGATATGCTCGTGTATAGTTTCAATTAAGTCCCATATAATTTATGTCATTTGATATCTTACACATTTTTAATGTTGAGAGAAGGAAAATTTAATGTGGTCATATGTATGTGTGTATGGATATATAAAACTCCAAACAAACTTAATTGTTTGCCACGCAGTACATTGTAGAACCGTAGACTGTACAGATGCAGCAGGGTTTGTTTTACCATTTTTAGCACAAACAGAAGATT
>BKCP01000558.1:167244-190289 GCA_008636005.1 Striga asiatica | reverse complement strand
AAAATTGTCACCTTTTTGTCTCGTGAAACTCTGAAACTATGTGTACACAACAAATAACCATTAAAGGGCTTAAAAATACGGTTAATCGAGCCGAACTGATAGAAACGGGATATCCCGATTTGGGTTTAATATAAGTGATGGGTGTTCGCTAATATATTTTTGCTATCACCGCAAGTGTACGGCATAGTTATAGGTAGTAGCGAGTAAGGTTGTATTCCACAGAGATTGTAGTTAAATTAATTAATTAAGTACTAAAATAATGACGATTAAATGTTATCTATAGACCAACGAACTGGGAAGATGATTATAACTAAGAAATTAAACGTCTACGAGCTAATTTACCTAAAGCAATAAAAATATATAAAAGATAGATTCTAGGCTAAGCGTTCATCGAAATTAATTCATGAAACTTTTATCTTCAACCAAACCTTATTTAATTTTACCAATCGTAGAAACAATCGTTAAATTAATCTAACATTTCTCTCGAACAAGTTAAATCATAGATATTAATGGTTATTTATCTCCTCTCGGTCTCAAGATGAACAACTAACTCCCACAAAGTCTTAGGATTTCCGTTCTCTCGCAAGGTTCTATCAACCTCTCGGTCTGTTTATTCTCTCAGATTATAAATTTCCCAATTCTAGCAATCAATTATCTCCTCTCAGTTTCAAGTCAATTACAAATATGCATTCATAGTGGTCGTCTACTCACACAATAAAAATAAGCACAAGAAATTTATAAACGAAAGATAAACTGGAATGAAAGCAATAAAAACTACATCATAAATTAATCTGGGTACTAACAAATCCTAGAATTTAAAATAAATTTAGTCTATAAACATGCTTTCAAAAACAGAAAAATAGAAATAAAACATTGAGTTCGAAAGAGAAAATAAAAAGAAAGAAAAAGCTTATTCGACTCGGTCTTGCTCCAGACTTTCTCGCTCGTCTTGCTCGTGTTTTTAGTATCTAAAAGTCTGAATATCTCCCAAAAGTCTGATAATCTTCCTCCCCCTACAATGTGTCATAGTGTTGTTTAAATAGTATGCTAGTCCAAAATACCGTAAAAATAGGAAAACGCATAAAATCTGATTTTGACCCGCCCAGACTCACACGACTCGTGTGGAAAAGCCGAAAGCTCTAGACCCGTCGGAATGACATGACTCGTTTCGGATGTGACACGACTCTTGTTGAACTGGGCACCAAAAATAGCTCTAAATGTTCACTTTTAGCTCGTATATATGTTGTTGGTCGATTTTCCGGCGTCTCAGTCTCATACTGAACATACAGCGGCGCATTCACACTAGGGGCGGTACCGTAATTATCTCCTCCTGCCTGCTTGAAAAGAAACTGATTAATTACGGTACCGCCCTTAGTGTGCAGGACGAGGTACTGAACATACAGCGGCGCGTTCATACTAGGGGCGGTACCGTAATTAATCAGATTCAAACAAGGCGAGCGGTACCGTAATTAATCAGATTCAAACAAGACGAGGTACTGAACGTACATCCGCGCGTTCACACTAGGGACGGTACCGTAATTAACCAATTCAAGTGTAAACGCGCCATAAAAGTTCAGGCTGCGGTGCATGGCATTTTCCGGTCATCTCCGGCAGCTCCAGTCGCCATACGGGAAGGTGCCGCTGCAGCTCCTCTCGCGATATATATGGGATTGTAGACAGCGTCTCCGACAATATCATGGCGGCAAGGGTCGTGTCGGTGTTATCGATGATCGGACATGGCGTCCAGGTGGCCGAGCACGGCGGATGGACGTGAAGTTCCCGCAGCTTCACGCAGCAGTTTTTCTCCGGCGATGGCATGGCCGTTCTCCGTCGTTGTGAATTTTGAACAGACCTCCAGTGGTTAGGCGGCCTAGTTCCGGCGACTCGACGGCGGCAAGATGGTGCTGAGGTCGAAGCTCTCACTTCCATGGCGGACTCTCTGTGTTGTGCGCGTACGAGGAAGGAGGAAGAAACAAAATCCATGAAATTACCTTGATACCCTCAATTTAAATGCTGGTCTGGGCTGATTTTATCAGCCTTGATGGGCTGACTATATGGCCCAACAGAAACAAATAAAATGGGCCTAAAAAAAAATCTTGTGGGCTCGTCCTAGTGCACTGCCGTTTTCGCTCCCAATATTTATTTCGATCCTATTTCTATCAAAAGATTCAAAACTCAAAATAAAACACCTTCATCATTATAAAATGCACGTAAAATGACTTATGCCAATGGGTTAAACAAATGAAACCGAAAACCAATCATCTGGATCCTCGCAAATAGAAATAGAGAACGGAATAACTATTCCCCCCTTTCTTATTTGAAAACTAACGATCAATTTTATACAATCTTGTGTAGTATATTATCTTGTTGGAGTATACTGTAAAACAAACTTTTATGTACAACTTTTAGAATATTGTATTCATTCGATTTCTCAGATTGAAATAAATGTTTTCACATTGTTGCACTATTTATGATTGGTTGTATGTTAAATGTCCAATTATCTTATATTATAGACAATGTGGTGTATTGTAGGTAACGTGGTGTGTTAGTAGTCACACAGAAGATTACATTGATCTTGCTTTATTACAAGGATGTTAGAATATCACTTGTGAGTTGTCCCACATCGTTCATATATGGAAAATAGACTCACCTTATAAGACTAATGGGCTACTCCTCCTTCCACCAATTGGTTTTGGGATGGAACCCCATTTGGGCTTCATATGGGTTTTTCCCTTCTTTCATGGTGTCCTTCATGGTAGTGGGCCAGCACCCATTTTCCCCCAGTTTCTGTCATGGTATCAGAGCCGGTTCTATCTTGGACCGTGTGATGACGTACCCATTGTTTATCCCCCACGTACCCGTTTATGGGAGCCTGTTTGTAGTAGGGCTTGGGGCACCCAGCCCAGTTGGGCTTGGGCTTTCAAAGGACTCACAAGTGAGGGGGCGTGTTAGAATATCACTTGTGAGTTGTCCCACATCGTTCATATATGGAAAATAGACTCACCTTATAAGACTAATGGGCTACTCCTCCTTCCACCAATTGGTTTTGGGATGGAACCCCATTTGGGCTTCATATGGGTTTTTCCCTTCTTTCATGGTGTCCTTCATGGTAGTGGGCCAGCACCCATTTTCCCCCAGTTTCTGTCATGGTATCAGAGCCGGTTCTATCTTGGACCGTGTGATGACGTACCCATTGTTTATCCCCCACGTACCCGTTTATGGGAGCCTGTTTGTAGTAGGGCTTGGGGCACCCAGCCAGTTGGGCTTGGGCTTTCGAAGGACTCACAAGTGAGGGGGCGTGTTAGAATATCACTTGTGAGTTGTCCCACATCGTTCATATATGGAAAATAGACTCACCTTATAAGACTAATGGGCTACTCCTCCTTCCACCAATTGGTTTTGGGATGGAACCCCATTTGGGCTTCATATGGGTTTTTCCCTTCTTTCATGGTGTCCTTCATGGTAGTGGGCCAGCACCCATTTTCCCCCAGTTTCTGTCAAAGGAGATTAATTGAACTGCTAAAGAACAATTGATAGGTAATCTTGCTTTATTAAAATGAGACTAAACTAATGTTCATGTCTAGTAGTTGTTAATTATGTGCTAAAAATCATGTGAACCCCTAGTTTTTTAGTTTTAAATGAAAGAGATAAATAAAATCTTCAGTAGTAATTAATTAAAATAATTCAGATGTTTGGATAACACACACAATATGTCGTATGTTAATATCCTACCATACAAGTATATTATCTCTTATTTTTTACAACTTAAATTGACATTTGTTTTGATTTTCGGTTCCAGTTTAGTTTGATATGCAGCATGTTTTTACTAATGCATATGTCATATAAAATTTGTTACTCCATTTATTTTATATTGTTTTTTATATATATTAAGATAAGAAATATACAAACAGTGATAATAAATACATAGTAAATTAATTTTTTCCCTTACTTCTATATTATTTAGTAGCATCTTTTCATTTTGATTAAATTAAAAGGTTCTACCTTCTTTGGTTGTAAAAGGTTCTAAACTAGATTTGGACTTATTAAAAAGTTGAGCCTCGGAAACAAGAATTAATTCAAAATTAAGAGATTATAATAAGGATTTAATACTTTTATAATTTCTTTAAAAGTCTTGTATAATTTGTAAAAATAAAAAATCGTTAATTTGGTCAAATTATGGTTCACACGCGGCCACAACGCACATATTGCTAATTAATGGTCTTATTTAATACGTGGACGCCATCCATCAACTCGATCTAGGCGTGGCAGATGACTTTTTGCTTACGACACAAGATGATGTCGGAGCTGTGTAATAAGCGCAGATATATTAGCGCTATCGCGTATTCTTAATAGACACGTTGGAGCCCAAAGTTCGCTCGAGTAATAATTATTATAAGATGGTCTTCAAAATTAAGGTCCTAGTTTTTTTTTTTTTTTGTGTGTCCTAGTTCAAACAGGTAGTTTGTGTGATTTGTAAATTGTAAATATCATATCGATGACTTAAAGAGGATGAATAAAATAGAAGAAAAATCAAAACGAATCAAAGTCGAAGCACGTAAAATACGTTCTCTTTACAATGAAATAGTCCCGCATACTATCCGCGGTTCACGGCTAACGTCTCAAAAAATGCAACGATTATTTGTGTATAGCGTAATAACTCAAATACAAAATTCTTCAAATAAACAATATTCAACTTTCGGAACTCTCAAAATAGAAACGAACACAAAGAACACACGATGCTTTTGGAAAACTTTGTTAAAAGATACAAAGAGCTCTTGAAATATGATTTTATTTCATGGGTGTTTATAGATGTTCTTAAACATCTCTAGTGAGCTAGTTCAATGCGTCAAAAGACACATTTCAGGACGTGCCCAATTGTCCAAAATCGAGTATAGGAACCTTTTCGAAACGAGCAGGTGCGTCTGGGTCGTGTGCTCATTGCACCAAACAGGTCTTGCGCGTGTCGGGAGCTCGTACGCGCTAGTCGGACTTGGAATCATGTTCCCTTTTTTTCTACTCGTCTCCAACGAACCATTCTAGCGTTCTAGCATGCATACTGCATGATTATAATTCGTCTCTGTCTTATCCATACAATCATCAAAGACAGAACATTTGCGAATCCTACAATTTTTGGGTTAGTTAAACTCAAATTTCTCTACACTTAAAGTATAAAGCACTACTATTGAACTTGAAATGATTTAAGTTTTTCACCTACCAAAAATAGAAGTGTAACACCGGTACAAAATTAATCTTCCTTACAGGACTCTTAAAAATCGAGTCTTTGATTTTCTTTTCGTTATGCATACATACACCAAAATTAACCCTAAGGTTTGGAGATGCCGTGTAGATCACCCAAACACACACGCACCAACACGCGGTGTGTATTAGCACACGCGCCTTCTTATTGCATTTCATAATTGGAGCAATCTTCTTCCAGCTTCATTTAATGGCTCATTTTGATTTCTAATCTCCTTATCAAGAAACAAAATTCCCACATAAATTTAATTAATTTACATATTTTCCCTTTTATATATGTACATATACACACACAACACGCACTCCGTTTCTTGCGAACCATAATCTTTCTTACCTCAAAGCATAAAAAGAAAATAAAAAACGAAGCAAACAAATGGACCAGAAAATGAAAAGGCCAAGCAAACATCAAAGCCCAAACAGCAAGGCCAAGAAGAAAGGCCCACTCAAAGTTGTGTACATAACAAATCCTATCAAGTTCAACGCCACCGCCTCCGAATTCCGGGCCCTAGTCCAGGAGCTCACGGGCCGAGACTCCGACCCGCCGGATTCAACTGGGTTCGGGCTGGGTCGAGATGGGTCGGTCAAGGCTGCGGCGGGAATCGAGGCAAAGACGGGCGACGGGTTTTTTGATGGGGCGCAAAACGTGCTGGATCCATTTGGGTTTGGGCTTTGCGGCCCGGTACAGATGGTGGATAGCTTTCAGGGGCTAATGGCTTCTGGGTTTTGGAATCAAGGTGCTGATTTTGGTATTGATGACGGGTTCAAATAAAGCTATTTTTTTTTTTTTTTTTGGATGGTAAATGTAAATTAATTATAATTATTGAGAAATTAAGTTGCTTAACCGTTGGACAATTATACTTTCTCACAAAAAATACATACTGAAAATATAAAATGTCTTAAGCTATATTTGATAGACAAATAAACTAGCTTATAGTTTATTTGGTTAATTTGTAAGTTTCCTGTTTTTAAATAAGTTTCGTTGACAAGATTTTTTAAAAAGCACGAGCGTATCTCGTAAACTTCTTTAGGTTGTTTTTCAAATAAGCTCTTGAATTTTTTCAGCTAGCTTATTAGTTAATTTTACGGAACACTTTTATCATATAAGCTAGTTTATCTGCTATAATCTATAAGCTCAAAAATGACTATAAACGCTTATCAACTAGATTTAAAACGTACTTTTGTTGGAAAAGTATAATTGCATAACCCATTACTTATCAAATTTAAGCATTCATTTATGTGTTTGTTTTTTGTATTATTAATTTTGATGGGTTTGAAAATTATCAGATGTTTTTGGTTTAATTTAATAATTATAGTTTTCAAGAAAGGTTAACCTATGGCTTGATCGAGATCACCTTGGAGCTGATTGTTGAAAAAACTAATAATTTTCATTATTTCTGATTATAGATAAGATATGGAGGATTTAGGGTATATTCTAGCTAGTTCAAATATTCTGTGTTCAAATCTTATAAAATCTTGGGAATTGGGATTAATGGAATTATTACGTAATTTGTTCTGTGGAATTTCATCAAGTTGAGACGTTCAAGTGAGAGGTGATCATCTGAAGATTGTCTGGATAAATGGGTTTATTCTTTTATTACTATTATGTTCGAAAGGTTCTGACTTTGTGATTTTTGTGCCTGTTAATGAAATAGAGAATTAGCTAATCAATATGATGATATTTAAAGGATAAATAATATGTTATTTAGTTTAATTAGTGGCAAAACCCAGAAGTACTTTGCCAGCAAATTAATGATTGTTAGGTTATGATAATCAATAAATTTGTAGATCAAATAGTACTTTAAAGTCCATTTTTCATACCACTTGAATTCATTAGCCTGGCCTTGCAGATATTTTCTAGACTATGAAAATAACAGTGATATTATTGTTAATTATATCTCTTAGGAGAATGAGAGTGACTATTTTCTTACTGAAATTACATCCAAGAATTTGATGGAAAATTAATTTGAGATTTATTTCACATTTTTATCATATTAATACGTACCGCGTTTTTTTTTTAATGAAATATATATGAGAGAAGAGGAAACCGATCTATATATCCAGTTTATATATATGTATGACAAAAGTATATAGAAAATAATGCAAACTTGATAATAGAGTGAAAAATTGGACATGTCGACATCCAGTTTTTGTATGAAAACTATACATAAATAATTGTAGCTAAGATAATGAAACTGCTGCTCACTATTGATTGGGGATATACAAACTCATGTGATTTAGAAATTTTTGACATATCTTTCTATAATATTAAGAATTTCATATATATAGTAGTAGCTCACTAAATTTTGTGATGTTTTGTGTGAATTAATTTAAAAATTAGCCCTGATATGCTTCTACATTTTACATGCATTTTAGAAATATGTAAATTACCAAAAGAAAACTTTGTCATATTAGTTCAATTTTAAGGTTTTAACCAAAAGCGGTCACTGCAAATTATCTGGGATAATTTATCTAGAATGACTGTGTGCCTCTTCACCATAGGCGGATCTAGAAAAATTATTTGGGGGACGAAATAATTTTCAATAATGACATACTTCATTAAAAAGACAAAGTTGCATTTTTTGAATAGAAAAAGAAAAAAAGTAGTTCAAGAAAATACATACCGTTCAAACTTTGTGACTATAAGAATTATGCTCGACGTTCTTTCAAGTCATGAAACTCATCGATGATTGACTCGGTAGTAAGAGATCTTGAGCAAATGATACATCTCTTCAACTATTTTTTCAAATTGTCCAAGCTAGAGAGAATGAATTAAGACATTTAATAATGATGAATAAATTATAAATACACATATTGAGTGCCAGTTTTAAACCCTAAATCCCTAAAAAAGATAAATAAATTAAATTATGAACATGACCATAAATTAAAGTACTCACAAATATAAAAGGACGATCAAAATACTCAGAAGAATAAATGAATTGTTGCCGAACTTGCGGTTACGATTTTTTTTTAGCTTGTTGTGCCCTTTTTACCTTGCCTGTTAGTAAAGGCGAAAGGTATATGTTGTCTCGCTAGTCGCTGGACTCTTGAGTTTTTTTTTTCTTTTCTTTTTAGAAACAATAGATTCATTAAACGCAAACACGTAATTACAACCAACTAAGTAGTCGGAAAATGGAGGTCTACATAAGGTAGGCTAAATACCACAAACTAACACAAAGAAACTAAAAAAACTCCCATTTGTGGAGAATACACTCCCAAAAGGAAAATACACAAGCTGATTCTATTTTTTAAGTTAATTAAAATAATTTGTTTCATTAATAAATAAATAATATAATATAATATAAAAGGTGGAGTTGGACTTTATGGGTTTTGTTGATGTCGAAAATCGGACAATCAACCGTCAAATATAATTCGAATCTATACATGGAAAATGAAGAACTAAATAGATGAAAATGGGTGTTTATTTCTTATATATTTTGGAAGAAGATGAAAAAATGGAGAGGGCATCATCCAACCGCCCCTACCCTCTTTCTCATGTTGTTAGGAGGAAGGAGATGAATAGTGAAGGAAAGGAAAAAAAAAAGGTCCCTTTCTCTCTCATCTCCCTCTCATATATATACCCCCCACCTTCCTCACAAGTGGGTGATTAAATAAATAAGAGATAATACATCATTATTTAATGTGAGATAATTATCATGAAACCCGCTGATAACTCTTGCCGGTTCCAACGGACGTTTGTCTACTCGGCAATTATGGTATCTACTGGAGGCGGCTCTGAATTAGACTCGGCTCGGTAGCTGGCGGACTCGATATCTGGGAATACGGTCAACTTTTATGCGATCGGTCTCGAGAACCTGTTTGTATATTTATTTATCACATATTTTTGGCTTCTTGGTTGTCGGGCCGTATTTTATTATTTTATTTATCATTTATTTAATCGGAGCCAAATTAGGTATCAACAGGTTTTTTTAAATATATCTCTAATGGACTTTGTTGACCACCGACTTGGTAACGCGCACAATATCCAAGCGATAATCGGACTTAGACGTTTTGGAACATATAAGGAATGAGTTTATAGCAAATTCGGCCTTAATGACGATGATTTCGACTTATTTACATACATAAAGACAGTTCATTTAAGAAGCCGGAGTCGCTTCTTTTCATACCGACGTGACGAGTAACCTCGACCAGTACCGACGTGACGAGTGACCTCTGTCAATACCGAGCTCCCAAACCTTCTTCACTGACGTGGTGACTGATGTCAAACGAGACCGAACTCCTCAAAACCAAAACAGGTGACGCTGCGCCTACGCGACATCCTTTCATACCGTGAAATACGTCATGATAATTTGCGGGCCCAACTGCCACAACCGTCCATTAAAGATGCTTTATGTATGACGCTATTAATTAGTGGGCCTCAAAATTTGTGTATAAAAAGTTACTATAAATAGGTCGAAGCTTCCCCTGAGGGAAAGGGAGGACACTCTGTAACGACATCTACTCGGTTACACGAAAACCGACTTCATGATTATCAAATAAAAATCATCAATTATCAAAATCTCATGCCTTAAATCACTTAATCCCATGTTTATTATGTTGTCCAAAATCACATGACAAAAGACTTGACTAGTCTTAGCCCACTTGATCAAAATAGATAAATCATTAGTTAATTAGGGGGGACAACAATGAATAAATATACTTAATATAAAATAATAGATATATACTTGGGTGAAAAAACACAAAAGTTTAGGGGGACTGTGGCCCCCTAAAATGTATGTCCATCCGCCCCTGCTCTTCAGTTTTATCTGTTAATTAAAATTATATACTATAAATGGAAAAAAAAAATGTTTCGACAAAAAGTTAATGCATTCATTATAAAAAGTACATGCATCATCTGTGTTTGTGTGTGCGATTTCTTACAAAGATGCAACAAATTTGCAGTGTTCTTTTGAAATGGCTTTGTCATAACAGGGCAAAGAAAAGGAAACGAGAGGGAAAAAAAGGAAACTTATTATATGGATAACATATTTTTTCATGAAAAATGCATACTTATACTATTCAATGCCATACTTTTATTTACATTGTAATTTAAAGTACGATATTAATGTAAAATTATGAGTATTTATTGAAAATACAATCCAAGAAAGTTTACTAATATAAGTAATATGACAAAATTTCACATCATAAGTGAATTCAATGGTCAATTTCAAATTTCAAGACGTACAATTAAAGAAATGAAGTTAAATTATTTATTACAAAAATAATGCAATTCAGATATGATATGCATGTATATATCACAAAGATACTTGTAAGTCGTTGTAACTATTAAGAAAATCATCCATCATTTTAAAATATGTGTGCTCATATTATACTTTTAAACAACATCATTTTTCAAGGTAAAGTATTTATTATAAAAGTATTTATATTTATTAGAAAAAACATGTTCTATGTTAGACCTATAAAACAAAATTTTTACCCCATTAGGAGATTATGATTAATTTGATAGAAAATAAATACATTAATTTTTTTTCTTAAGTTTGAAATTTGTTTTAAAAAAGTAATTTAATATTTGTCAAGTCAAAGTGTACATTATCACATTGAAGGGAAAAAAAAAAGATAGAGAAAAATTAGGAGCTGGGCACGCTTCTCTAATATACATGAAACAAAGACTAAAATTTTGTATGTACTATTCATTATTCTCAAATTTAATACTAAGTGAAAATTTAATGCAAAACTTAAGAGGAGATTAGTTATCAAATAATGTGCTAACATTTAATGCAGATTTTGAGCGAGAATTTGGCAGCTGCTTTGCTTTAATATATATAGAGAAAGGATCATATGAGAATGAGTCTTGATCATCGGATCCAACATATCAATGGTCTTGATGAAGTCAAATATTAAATATGGCAGTCAAACATGAGTGCAATTTTGTAAATAAGTGTTCAATATTTGGTCAAATATTTACATTTGACCACTAAATAAGGACAAATTGGTCATTAAAATACAATCATCCTACCAACACCACGTGGGGCCCACCCCTTCATTAACAAGTCCCCACCCTCTCTCACACACTAACACACACTTACATGAACTTTACTCACACGCAGCACACACAAACTTCTGCACACACACACACACACCTACACACACACGAAAATGCACACAAACACACACACACTCCGACCAAAGGCAGAGGCTGACGGAGGCGAGACGACACGGCGGCTGACGGGGGTGAAGCGACACGGCGGCGGCAGACGGAACCGAAGCGACGCGGAGCGGACGGCGGCATTGCGACGCAGTGATGAACGGTGAGGAAGATACGCGCTTGTGGACGGAGACGAGGCGTCGAGCCGGCGGACGAAGGCTATGCAAGGCGGCGGCGGAGGAAGACGAAGAGTCGTGTCTGCTTACGGTGACGATGCTATGAAGCGGCGAACTGCAGCGACGAGGCGCGACGGCAACGGAGGTCCCGCGGCGGCTGCGTGTTGTGCGCGAATCGACGCCGGCGGTTTGCTGAAGGAGATGACGGCCGGGAAAATTTTTTTGTGATTGTGGATCTGTTTGTTCGTTCATAATTTTGAATGGGAATTGTGGGGTTTTTTATGTAGATTAAATACACTATAGGGGCTAATTTGCAAATTTTAAAACTGTAATTGAAAGAATGACTTGCTGGATTGTTTATTTGAAGAATTGATTAGAATATAATTGTTGCTCAATTATACATCTTAAAAATATATTAAATATAGGTTGTTGATAAACAATTTTAACAATATATGTATGGTTATTCAATTTAAATTTTCATAAATTTTATTATTATCATTTTATTTTTTTAATTAATACTTTTATATTATTGTTTGATTAAACTTAGTATATACGTACATAAAATATACAGTGCAATCTAACAGTTATTAAATGCAATTCGTCCAACACTATAGTGCACGGTGTTGGTATGTATTGTGCATATCGAACCAACCGGACGCTTTGTCCCGAGTCAAATTGAAAATGAACATAATTAATCAATATTTTTGGTTCGGGCAACCCAAATAATAGAGATAATAATTTATTTATATCAAGATTATATTTAATATGCTAGAAATTTTATTTATTATTTTTATATTATTTCAAGCTTAAAAAATTTGAGTTCGGTTGGTTCCGATTTATATGGTGCAATCTGACAGCGGTTAAAGTGCAACGTGGTGTTCTCTAAAGTGCAACTCGATATTTTATAAAGTGCAACATACTGAAGTATAAAGTGAAGCGATGATAAAATGTGGAGTGTGATGATAAAGTGCAATGTGTTGTGTTATAAAATGCAATTTGATGATATATAAAGTGCACTAATTATATGATCACGTATAAATTATGTGTTTTTGAAACCTAGAATTAGTAGACGTAATTTGACCATCGAATTAACCTAAATAATTTAAATAAATTATTATTTATTATTATAAAATTATATATATATATATATATATATATATAGAATTTTGATATTTTTATATATTAAAATTTTACATATTAGCAACTCGATATTTTATAAAGTGCAACATACTGATGTATAAAGTGAAGTGATGATAAAATGTCGAGTATGATGATAAAGTGCACGTATTGTTTTCCAAAGTGCAACGTCATGTGTTATAAAGTGCAATTTGATGATATATAAAGTGCACTAATTTATATGATCACATATAAATTATGTATTTTTGAAACCTATAATTAGTAGACATAATTGAAAAATTGAATTAATCTAAATTATTTATTATTATAAAATTAAACCATAAATCGAATTATGTATTTATTTATTTAAAAAAAATCAATTAAACCATAAATCCCTAATTTTAATTGGTAAATTTAATAAACATATATATTTTAAATTTTAATATTTTATATAATAATTTTATAGTGTTTTTGGCATGTATAAAAAATATATACAAAATGATAAAGTATTTATATTATTTCTATAAATTACAGATTGGCCCATGGGCTAAATTGGAATATAGTTACACCTTTTTGAATTTATATATTGACCCCAAGGTTTCAATTGCAATTAACCAAAAACTCTTCAAATTGCAAATCAATCCTTACAACTAATTAAATTCTCAAATAATAGTCCTCAGCCCTAAAACCATCTCCTCAGTCGTTCCGCCACCGACGGCGGACCTCCGACCTGCCGCACCGCCCCATCGTCTATCCTCTCGCCGGACAGGAAGCCTACGAACAATTGCTAACCGCCTGACTCACGGAGAGCTCGCAGCGGTGGCCGAAAATTTCACGGGCGACGAGCATCGGCCCTAATTTGCGCATGTTCTGGCGGTAAACAGCGGCGATTTAGACGTCGTCTTCGAAGTCGACGGGCCTCGGTGGCATCGTTTCAGCTGGCTCCGACGGCGGCGACTGGATATTTTTTTCTGTTTTTTTCGTTTGTGTTGCAGACGGCGGCGTGAGGTCTCTGTGTGAAGAAGACGACGACGTACGACACGAGGACGTCGGCGGCGTGAACAGATGGCGACGTGACGGCGAGTGCAGATGTCATGGTTGAATTCCGTCTGTGAGAACGCCGCTGGAAGCCGCCGGCGATGATGGATGACAGCCGGTGATGACGGGCGATGGACTTCAATGGCGGGCGACGGCCGTCGATGGACTTCGATGGCGAGCGACGGCCGTCGATGGCGGACGACGGACGGGTCTATGTATGTGTGTGTAACTGTGTGTAAAAGGTGTGTGTGTGAATTGTGAGAGAGAGAGAGAGAGAGTTTATGGGAGAGTGTGTAAGTGTGTGGTGATGTGTGTGTGCGCGTGTCTGCGTGTGTTGTGTGTGTGTTATGTGTGTGTGAGGGGTGATGTGGCATGGTGATGTATTGGTGATGTGTAATTATAATGACCAAAGTACCATTAATGAAGGTATAATATTGACTTTTTTTTAGCTATTAGACCATTCGATCTAATAGTCACGATGTATTCTTATTTTTTCGCATTAAGCATCATTTTAACTGGAGCGTGACCATATATATATATATATATAAAATATAGTTTGGAGAAGTAAAAACCATTTGTTTGTGTCCGCCATTATTATTAAAGGCATGAGATGATATTACTCACACTTTTGACTGCACAATAATTGTATAATGGGTTAGTTTGAACATGTTTATTTCCCTCGTGATAATATTCTCAATATCACTCTTAAGAGAATGGGTGGTAAATTTATTTTGTTAAAATCTCAATTATTTCTTTTTTGGATCTCTTGAAAATTACTATTCTTGTCATTTGGCCATTTGTTTTCATTTTTTCAACTTAAAGTTAATGATTGTAAAAGAAAAGTTTATTTATTTATTTACTGAAAACCGATAGGTATACTATTTTAAACAGTCTGATATCGAGAACAGCAATGTTGCTATAAAATCAACTGGTTGGTTCCCTTATGGAACCAACCAGTTAGTTTTATAGCAACATTGTCGAGAACAGTACCAAAAACAAGAAACCTTTCGGCATCATATTTTTCAAAATGGGACCAATTCAATACTATATCCGATTCATGAAAAATTCGATTTTTTTTGCAAACATAATATCAAATTAGATTTTAAACCACTAGAAGGCTATATTGAATCTTCAAATAAGTTGGGCCTTTTAAGCCCCTTATTTGGATCAATATAATTATGAATTGGATAATTATTATAGGGCAATTTACATACATGCGGCTCTCATTGTAAAATAATTACAACATTACGAAATCAAAATCTTATTTGCATATCCACCATAGCTAAGCAAAATATTTATTAGATAAACATAACACCTCTCTTTCTCTTTCCTCTCTCTTTCATTTTCTTCTTCCCCCGACTTCTTCCCCCCTTTCTTTTTCTTCCACCTCTCTCCTTTCATCCCAATTTCATTTCTTTATTCTCGCAGGTTATCCTAGCGGCAAAGGCTCCCTAGAACATTGCAGAGATCGGCGGCTTCAGCTGAAGGCGACCTTGCAACCGACGCCAACGGGACCTGGGAGCGGCCCTAGACGATTCAGGGGTTCGGTCCAGGGCGGCGACCGGCGGGTTCGGCCACATTTCTCATCGCCTCTCGATTGGAAAAATCGAGCACTAATCCCACCGGATAACTGCAACAACAACCCGTTTTCGATTTCGGCTCCTCGATTTCCAAGATTTCTACGCTCAAATTCAACTAATTTGCTCATCAATTTCCCCATGGCGATTTACTATAGTTCAATCTCCTCGATTTATTGCTGAAATGAGGTTTCAAAACTTTATTCTGTAGAAGGGAAAGCGGTTGTGTTGAGTCGTTTGATGGCAGACGAGGTGCGTTCGATCGGCTTGTTTGGAATACGGCCAAGAGGACGCCGATTTACTATGTCATCAAAAATAGAAGAACTGCTGGTGCGTGGCTCAACGATCGTGCATTTTTTATCCGCCAATCATGTATTTTTTAATGTGTTGATCGTTAATTTGTGAGAATTTTGTGTTGGGGTTTATGAGAATTTTTAGATTTTAATGTTTATTATGCGATTATTACTAGTTTATAGGAATTAAAAGAATCTTGAGTGTATATTTTATGTATTTTTTATGTATATGTGTGTCCCGATTTGCCATTGGTTTGAATAACGAGAGACTCGAGTGTATATTTTATGTACATGTGTATCCCGATCTGCCGCTGGTTTAAATTACAAGAAACTCGAGTGTATATTTTATGTTTATTTTATGTATATGTACAACTAAAAACCCTCGAGCCTATATTTTATGTGTATGTACAACTAAAAACAAGTTTATTTATGTTTTATATACCGAAAATATACGTGATCTTGTTCATTGTCTTTCGGTTGCAAAGGTATGTTTCAATTTTATAAATATATTTGTTGTTGATATACCGTATATATTTATATTTACGTTGGTGTCTGAGCAAAACAATCGGTGAGACCAAAAATTGAATATGTGGAGATCTTGATCTTCAACAAAATCAGAATATATCTTCTTCCCAAAATAGAAGAAATTGAAGTAATAAAAATAAATAAAAGAGATTCGCTTTTGATAGTAACTTATCCTAAAAAATTGCCCACTCACCCTTCAAAGTAAGATGAATCCGTAATTGTAGCGTCGACAAATCAACTAGTTTTGTATTATATGACCAACCACGTATGCTTGTAAACTAGTACAGAGCCCGTGCGATGCACGGGGTGCACAATTTTAAAGCTATTTATCCAGGCTTATAATTATATACATGAATAAAGAAAAATGTACGGGATATATATAGTACGTGACCCGTGCGAAGCACGGGATATATTTATTTGGAGAATATTATATTATAAGATGCAATATTCAATAAAAGTTTATAATACGCAAGAAAATTGTACAATGTTCAATAAAAGTTTTATAATATTCAAGTGGAGTCTTAAAATCTCTTGTACATTAAGACTACTCACAAAATAATATTTTAATCAATGAGTTTCCTTTCCTTGTAGCCAAATTGTGAATGTGATTTGAGGAGTACAACAAATCGATATATAGCTGACTTGCTTTTTTCTTTGTAGTTTTTTTTTCTTTTTTTTTTATAATGAATTTAAAGATATTTTAAAATATAGCAAAATCTTTTTTTTATTACAATTAGAAATTTTACTAAATATAGACTCTCAATCTATGGTGTTAATTAACGTTTAAGTATTAAAAAAATTGGAAATTTTTACCTCTTTTAATCAACGTTTAAGTCTAAAAGACAATAGAGTTATTATAAGTTTTTTTCTACATCTTTTAAAACATTAAACATGAGCATGTTAGGACTAGCTTGTAAAATAATTAATATATTATCTCACTAAAACATTTATACTAATAAAAATTTAATTTTAGCATATAAATTTATCCCATGATATAAGACAAAGTAACAATTTTACTTATTGTTGTTCACCATATAATGTTTAATTATTATTTTATTATATAATAAAAAAAGAATATTGTTAAATAGTGTAGTTGAATTGTTATAAATTATATAATTTTTTTTTTACAATATTGATTTAATATTTTTTTATGATTTAATAATATAAACAAATCTATATTTAACTTTGACAAATAGAACAAATAATACTTTAGTAAGTATTTAATGTATATACTAAATAGGAATATATTTGGTATAATCAAATACCAAATATAATCAAATAAGTCAAAGTGTACATTTTTATTTGGTATTTGATATTTTTTATTATTAAATTTTTTTTATTATACTTACCTTTTTAAAATAAAATAAATAGATAAATCAATTAAATAAATAAAATATTATAATACTAAAATAGTAATGACATTTAATGCAGTTGACTTTTTTGGATAATAAATGTAATAAATAGAATCTCCTTTTATATAAGTATAGATATGATATTATATTATGTTGCTCAAAATAGTAATGCATTTATTGCATTGACTTTTCAACTTACTAAATTTCGTAAATGGTACACCTTGTTATATAAGTATAGATAGATAAATAATTAGTTTCGTAAATTAACAAATAAAAAAAAAATAGTCTCCTCCCACGAGTAATTTTCTCATTATTATATAATGTATTGGGCCAATGATATGTATAGGCTCATCTTGGTAAGTGGTAACACCTTCATAATATCAAATTTGGCTGACTTTGTGATCCAATTATAATAAATTTGTGATCCGAATTAATAATATCAAATTTGGCTATTGAGAATGCCAAACTTGTAATATAATAAATTTTGCTATTTTGAGCAAAAGTATATCATATCAACTTTACATGAAAGGGTGCATTAAAGTACTCTATTTTTTTGATTTCTAATCAACCCAAATAAAGATGACAGACTAATGAATAAAGGGCTATGAAAGCTAGAAGAGTTCTTAAACTTGAATTGGGTTATTTAGCAGCTTACGAAATGCTGAAAAACTCAAGTATCTATTTTGGATAGCCGTTAGATTAACAAACATCCGGATAGCCGTTAGATCAACAAACATCCATTACGAGTATCTGTGTGCGTGCATGTGTATGATCCAACGATTCTGGTGTAGACATTTTTAGTGTCAAGCTAACCCATTTGATGCGAGCTATTTATACTATGAGACGGGTGCGGTTCTTAATGCATGCAAATTGCCATTTGATGAGATATGATGGAGACGTGCGGCACTGCATGGTAGGTCCCACGCCTGAGGGTTGTTTCTCATCAGTACGATGGATATACGTCACGTCCACAGTAAATGTGTTGTCAGAGACCGATCTTGAAGGGATTATGGCCGGCTCCTATGAGGTGGGATATCCGAGTTCTTCACAAAACTTGCTTCATTCTCAGGTTGCTCTCCTTTTTTCTTTATGATCGTAGGTCGACCACGGGGTGAAGAGGTCGGGTATCCTGCATGATTCTTGGTTTATACCGACCTGTTGTTTGTAGTAGGTGAGTCTGGTCGACTTGCCTCTTTTAGGTCGGGCGACTAGTTAATCTATCCATGTCATCTATATATATATAATTGCTAGCTAATAGTATTTAATAAAACATTTAATAAAAATATTTTCACTTTCCCTCCAAAAGGAGTTACATTTTTTTAATTAATTACTAATTAATTTCACATTTAAGAAGGTTTCTTATAATTAAATTTAATTAGTTAATGACTAAATTAAAATATTTATTTTAATTAATCCCACATTTATGTTAAGTAAAGTATTATCATAATATCTTATCAGTTTTTTTAAAAAAATAGTAACTTTTTTCAATAAATTTTATAAAAATTAGTTAAATGTGCTTATATTTATATAAATCAGGAAAAAAAAAATCTTAGATATATAAAAAGAACATCGTTGAAATAACTTGAATCCACGAAAAAAAAATTAAACATACGTAAAAAAATTCTGACTGTGATTAAATATAACAAAAGGGCCTTAATCGGCCTCTTAAAATCACGATGCGGGCAGTTCCAGTCCATTGGAAGCTAACCCTAATGGAAATCTCATTACGAGTTTTTAAAAAAAAAACTCAAAAAAATACATATATTTACAGATCTATTACAAATCTTTAAATTTTTTGTTTATATAAAAAATTAATATTATATTTACTCATTTATATTTAGATGGTATTTTTTTATTAAGAAGCAAGGACAATCTCTATCAATCAATAAGAGTCAAGGACAAACAATATAAAGAAGTGTTTCCTATGGTATGACATGATCAGTAAGAGTCAAAGATAGTCTCTGTCGCACGTCGGCTTACTACTGAAGAGCTCGGCATTTAGTCATGAGCAATTATACGTGACGCTTTTTAGAGTTATGAGTCAGTAGGGTTTGAAGATTTTGATTTGAGCTGAGAGAGATTTTGACGATAGAAAAACCACTACGTTGTTTTATAAAGAAGTGTTTAAGAATATTTATATTTTTTTTCTTAATTTTTTTAATGATTTTGTTATGATTTTTTACTATTGTTTATAATTTTTATTATTTTTTCATGTATTATATAGTTTTCCGTGCAAATGCACGGGACAAAAACTAGTATGATTAAAGGGGCTGCTAGTTTGGATGTCAACAGTAACCATGGTTTATTTCTTTCATTTGCTGATAGATTATCATCATTTTGAAATTCTAGGGGTGATTGGATTTGATTCGATTTTTTGGATAACCGTGGTTAATTTTGAAAAAACTGATTGAGTTGGGTTTGAGTATCATTCGGAGTTTTGTATTAAAATAATATTTAAAATATAATAGTTAAAGTTGATTTGATGTAAAAGTATGAGATGAGTGATTGAAAGTGACGAATAGTTAAAATTACATTAATGATGAATTAAAATTGATATTATATCTAAGGATGATCGATTCATATTACTTAATTATATTGATAATACTGAAAATAATTGAATTGAGTTAAATTTGAGTTACATTTTGAATTAAAAAAAAAATTATATAATTTATAATCAATCAGGGCCTAAAACACCAACAGCTTGTCAGACATATAGAGTTCATTGTGTATGCGATCAATAATCCTAGGTGAACAACATTGAGGTTGAGTGCTTAACCACATAGAATCATGAAAAGACAGACTTACAATATAAATAAATGAGTCGCACTGTAATATAGGAAAAATATAACCAATATCAAAGTGAATTTTATCTACAATAAAGTAATTGAATTGAATTGTGCGATTTAACTCAATTGTCGATTTTAGCTCGATTTTAGTATACATTAATAATTAATCTAGTGCGTTTCGATGCAAAATCGCACGCAACAAGAGAAAAAAAGTCAAACTTGTGAAAATTACAACTAAAATTGCAGTGTAGAAAAATATCAAATTAAAATCAAATAAAAAAAAAAAATCATACTAAAAAATGGAACCGGACCTGACCAAATTGCATGGTTCGATTTTCTATTCGGCTCGGTTGTGCATTTAGCTTTAGAACATCGGGCCAGTGCGATTTACTAAAAAAAGGAAAAGAGAAACAAAATGATTTTTAGACAATGTAATTCTGGGCCGGCTTTAATCAAATTTAATTAAAATATTAGGGTTTGTTTTTTCTCACAGAGGACAGAGCCCAACCCATCTCTTACATCTCTCTACTGTGCATCAACCACAGTCCCTTCTTCCATTTCAACCCCTGCGGGTCGTTGTCACCTTCGTCTTTCGGGTTATCTTCACCGAATCCCGGCCGTCGATCAAAAAACCCATTTCAATTCTTGATTTTCTGTAAATATTCCCTTTTATTTCGTGAAAAATAATGCTTGTTGACCCACATTAATTGGCGGTTTTCCCTATAGAGAAAAAAAGGGCTCTGAGGGGAGAATCAATGCAATTGAGATGAAGTCTGAAGATTGTTATCCTTCCTCCAGTAAGTCCCTTTATCCTTCACATATTCGAACCAAAGAATGGTAAAGTTTCAATTAGTTTTGTGATTTTTTTATTCATCCTGTTATTTATATGATAATTTTTTATTTTTAATTTTTTTTAACTTCTGACAGTATACTGAAGCGTCCGTCTGTATATGAGAGCATGGCTAAAATTTTAATTTGTGATTTATCTATTCAGCTGAAATTGACTTGGCTTTGTTAATTCTCTCGTTTTTTTGTTTCTGGATTTATTGCTCAATTGCTTTATTTTTTTTTACCCCAAATTCGTTTTCAATGTATCCTACCTCATTATACATAGCCACGTAGGTGATCACTTGTTGAATTGCATCCTAGAAAATTTTATTTCCTCCATTTGAAATCTTGGTACATGTTTGTATTCAGACATAGTAAAACAATCAAGAACTATGAGTAATCAACTCATGTCTTACACTACTTCCCTTTCAACAGATTTAACTTACAGAAACGTGATGGATTGTTATGCAACCAACCCTGGACCTGTCGATGATTCTATCTTATACGATCAAGACAAGCATGTCTCAGCTGCCGTTTGGGAAGGACAGGTGTTTTTCTATGCAAGATTTGCCTCTCTCTCTCTCTCTCTCTCTCTCTCTCTCCATTCTTGTAACTTGCATTACATCTAATTCTAACACTAACAGGAGAGGGGTGCACTCAGATGCCACGAGCACACCTCCAAGCTCGACCGCTGGCTTCTTACAGACAAACAGATAGAACTCGTTAAACGAGCCGGTTTTGGCTATCTGAGATTAATCCCGGCAATCAGCCTCGATAACCCTCTCATATCTGCCTTGGTCGAGAGATGGAGAAAGGAAACAAACACATTCCACATGACAGTTGGCGAGATGACCATCACGCTCGAGGATGTTGCTTACCTGCTCGGGCTGAGAATAGATGGTGAACCTGTTATAGGGGTAACTTACACCGCTTGTGACTCGGTTTGTGTTAAGTATTTGGGTAAGTCACCAGATTCTGGGTACACAAGTGGCGGGATGGTGAAGCTGAGCTGGCTAAAGGAGGCTTTCTCCGTGTGTCCTCAGGATGCGTCTGCTGAGGAGGTAAAGTGCCACACGCGCGCTTACCTTCTCTATCTAATTGGGAGCACGATTTTTTCGACCACTACAGGTAACAAGGTGCCTGTTATGTACCTTCCGTTGTTCGAGGATTTTGATGAGGCGGGAAAGTACGCTTGGGGTGCAGCTTCATTGTCGTTCTTGTACAGGGCGCTCGGTAATGCCTCTCTCAGGTCGCAAAGCACTATCAGTGGCTGTTTGACTCTATTGCAGGTTGAGTAATGCTGTATTGGTTTGCTCTTTCTTGATTTTTTTTTTCCCCCTTTTGTGCTTCTTAAAGGAAAACGGGAAAAAACGCAGCTTATTCTCCAGAAATTTGGAATCAATAAATTGTGGTTCTTGATGTTATAAGTTGGTGTGATTTCGGTCCTGAATGGCTAAGTCAATATTCCCCTTACCGACCGTAATGCCTTCATTTAATGCACAATAGATAAGAATGCTTATGAAGATTGTAGGACTGAAATTACTATTTGACTGGTGGTCATCATTGAGAGAATTAAAGGGCTAAACTGCTAACTCTCAGAAGTTACGCATGTGTTTCTCTACCACATATACACTTACCTATGGCAATTTCTCAATTCATAAAATTCTGAAGATGGGTTTTGTAATTATGCCATTAATTTGCAAGTTTTCCTCTTTTTGTAGTGCTGGAGTTTCTATCATCTGAATGTTGGCCGGCCCAAGCTTCACCACGACCCGATTCACGAATGCTTTCCTTTTGTACTCAGATGGAAAGGAAAACACAGTGGTCCGACCTCAAATCGTGATGTGGTATTCTACCGTAAGGCATTGGATTCTCTAAAACCTACCGACGTGAGTTCAAAAACATCCTTTTTAAAAAAAATTGCAACTTTTTGTAAGGGCATACCTTCGACAAACTTGAGTTGATTCCTGTTTTTTTTTTTTTTTTTTTTTTTAA
>BKCP01000558.1:145697-165522 GCA_008636005.1 Striga asiatica | reverse complement strand
TTTCATTTTTCATAGATAGCGTAATTTGATAGCTTAAGTAAAAGATTTCATGTACATTTCCCCCCAAAAAAGAGGAAATGATACTCTGGATATGAAAGACGTTATCTTCTAAAATCACAACTCACAAGCATCCTTGTAGATGTTGATATACATAGAGTTAGAAAAACACTTCTGTTGCTTTGAAACTTGCACTGAACTTCAGGAATGTGATTGTTTGAAGTTGCAAAAAATAACCGACCGTTATACACGAGAATATTTGAGCCCTAGAATATATCACTAAAATGTCGAGAATGCCCCTTAACTCGAACTGCTTTAGCAAGAGTTTCAGGTGACAATTTTCCATCTTGTGATTCGTCGATCACATTATGTACGCTTTAAACCAAACATATTCAATTCGATCAATTCAATCTATCGAAAAAAAAACGAAGGCATAAGCAACCGATTCAAGAAAGCAAAATTCTGCAGAGCACATGTCGAAACCGTTAACTTCTTCACTCAAACTCACTTATCTATGAAAAGTATAATCTCATCAAGAAAAACTCAACATGTACGCAAGCAGCTACATACGAAATCATGTATATATTCATATAACTCATTCAGTTAGAAAAGGTACAGTATGTCGAACACCAGTCTTACACTACACTCATCATCAACCTACAAGACAAACTCTCTAAAAGCATTTTCCACCCTTCTCATGAGGTAAAAGCAAAAATGCCAAAGGTGCAAGAAAAAGAGAGATTCGAACGCAAAGAACAAAATAGATCAAACACCCAATTCAAATCCAGAGGACAAAAAGTCTTGTTCTTGAGCTAATCAATAATGAAAGGGCTAATACCTCCCGTCCTCAACGAGCCTGCGATTTCATCAGCAATGTTCAAACAGGAAATAACCCAGCTGCACAGGGCCATCCACACCATCCTTGCAAGACAAAGGGTCATGCTCCAAGGCATTGCCATGAGTCCCACACCAACAATCCCCCAGTACACTNACAAAGGCTCAAACAGACATTTGATCGAACACCTGAAAAGCACTATTTTCCTTGTGAATTATGAGATCTCCCAATCATCTGCCCGCCTTCACGGATCATCAAAAGATGAAAACTTTTGGGTTGGTTTTCGATGATTTCAAGATCGAAACTTTTTTTCTTGAAAAGGAATCAGTCAACAACTAAAAGCTCAGAAAAAAACAAATTTCAAGATTGCAGCTTACTACACTTGTTTGCCAAAAGAAAATTCATACGGGTCTTGACTGAGATGGGTGTGTTTCATCTGCAGCAAAAGGAGGGAATTGAGGGTTTTGGCCTTTTGGGAATTTGCCTATAAAAACTTACTTTATACTTTCCGAAATATCGCATTTGTGTCCCCATGGAGTTTGCAAAACCATACAAGCACCCAACACCTGGGACTTGGGACAATGACTAAGCTAAATAACGTGTTGATAATTCATAAATTAACCTGTTAGATATTTATTTAACAAGACAAGATGTTTATTTTATGACACATATCAATACACTATTTATGATAATTGTAATTTTTAATATAACCATGAAAGTGATAGCTCCATTGCAAAGCTCTATCTTTTTAATACACACTTTATTTCGTAGTTTTGTTTTTATTATTGTATTGTATTTCCATTAGTTTTATTTAGTATTGCATATCCATTATTTTTTTTTTTCAAAATAAAAACAAGTGTAATTTGTTAAAAGAAGGAAAAGAAAAAATAAATAAATAAGGAATTATTATATCCACATGTAAATTCATTTTTATTTGAGCATTTACCAAGTTTTATTTTTAAAATACCAATATAATAATTTTTACTATTTATAAATGAATGATTTGTGGCTTAGTTTTGTAACTGAGTTCTAAAATGAACTACTTTTTATTTAGTTATTAATCATTTAAAAATAATTTATTTATGATTCTATTTTGTGGTTTTATTTTTTAAGAGTTTTGTATAATATTAACATATAGAAAAGCCCAAGTAAATAAGACATATTCAACCCAATAGGCCTAGTTACTATACGAAGTTGAATCTGAAATTAGGCCCATTTGTTTTGTTATCTTTCCCGCCCTTCAAAACCTTCAGATTTCATTTCAAAGTTCAAACAAACACACACACACACACACACACTACAGACTCTCTCTCCTCTCTCTAAAAATGGCACCACCTTTCGTCTTCCCTCAATCCCTCACCTCGCTGGAGGAAGACGAAAGCGCGTCAAGCTACACTCGCCTCACCGTCCAAAACCCAGTTCCGGTATCCTCCCTCCGCCCCCCGGAGCTCGAAGAATTCGTGAAAGGTCAGTTATTTTCTACCCTCCATCGATTCCTAATTCAGAATTGCCCCCAAATTCAGTTTAAATTTTCACATCATTTTTTTTTTCGAAAACAGCGGTTTCGTTCGATCTTTCGGACAAGGAACTGTTCTGCGTGGAGGAGCAGGAGGTTTTCGACCGCGTGTATTCTCTGGTCAAGGGCTTCGCGAGCCTCAACCCCAGCTGCAAGTTCAATCTGGTGGAGTCCTTGAGGTCTAATTTCAGTGTCCTCTTGCCAAATGTCGAGTCACTGTCTCGGTCTCGGGCGCCCCTTTTGCGGGAGGAGGAGCAGGATGAGGGTGATGACTGTGGTGGTGAACAGCTGGGGGCAGATAGACTCGGGTCCCATCGGAATGCATTTAAGATTTACTCGTTTTTCCTCGTGCACGTTATTCTAGCCGAGGAATCGGGCATCAGTTCTTCCAGCAATGCAACCAAGGTAGCATGGCTAGGACAATTGTTTTATTTAGATTGTCTTTTGCCCCAATTAATGAGTATGAAATCTTGACTAATAAACTTGAGGTGGGTTCACCTGTTGACAATGCTCTTGCCGAATAGATGTGCAATATCACTGATTGATTATGAAATACCTTTTCTTATTCTGATGGGTTAGGTTTTATAGATTCATCATTTAGATGTGTTAGTTCTTTGGGAAGAATAGGCAAACCATAGCCGTAGCTCTAAGTGTTTGCTTCTCATAGAGTGGTAGGTCGTATTTGATTTACGGCAGCAGGCATTACTAACCTTGTTTAATTGCCTAGGTGCCTGCTTCTAGTAGGAGCAAAAAGCTTGTGAATTCATGGAATTGGGAGCCTCAGAGGGGCAGAATATTGAATTTAATTGCCAACTCTCTTGAGATCAACCTCTCTTTGCTCTTTGGTTCATCTGATCCAGATGAAAATTACTTATCCTTCATTATGAAGTAAGTTGAGTTGAAAGTAGTTACTGTGTTTCAGAACTTACCTATATTGAGGATGGCTATATCTGACTTGAACCCTGGCTTGTTGTAGAAATGCATTTCTGATGTTTGAGAATGCATCACTGCTTAAGGACTCTGATGCAAAAGATGCTTTGTGCCGTATAATTGGGAGTTGTGCTACTAAGTATCACTATATAGCACACTCATGTGCTTCCATTCTTCACCTGATTCATAAATACGATTTTGCTGTTACCCACTTGGCCGATGCTGTTGCTGGAGCTAAAAAGAAATACGCTGATGGAAGCATGGCAATTTCCCTTATTCGTGAGATTGGAAGGACTAACCCAAAAGACTACATTAAAGACACTGTTGGAGCTGAAAATATTGGGCGATTTCTTGTTGAGCTTTCTGATAGATTGCCAAAGCTGCTTTCGACAAACATTGGCTTATTGGTGCCACATTTTGGTGGAGAATCTTACAAAATAAGGAATGCGCTTGTTTCAGTGTTAGGTAAGTTAATAGCGAAGGCCTTTAATGATGTTGAGGGTGAAGTTAGCTCCAAATCAATTCGTCTTCGTACAAAACAGGCAATGCTGGAAATTTTGTTGGAAAGGTGTCGAGATGTATCAGCTTATACTAGGAGTCGGGTTCTTCAGGTGTGGGCTGAATTATGTGAAGAGCATTCTATCTCGATTGGTCTGTGGAATGAGGTTGCAACAGTAGCTTCCGGAAGGTTAGAAGACAAGAGTGCTATAGTCAGAAAATCGGCACTTAATTTACTCATCATGATGTTGCAGCACAACCCTTTCGGGCCTCAACTTAAAGCAGCTTCTTTTGAGGCAACCTTAGAACAGTACAAGAAGAAGTTGAATGATCTTGCGCCAAAATGTCCGCCTGAAAGATCAGATGAGCTCCAGCCAGATTACGATGTTTCTCATGGAGATATTAAGGTTGAAGATGATAAAGAAGTTGGAGGTGAAGCCAAGAATCAAGATAGTTTGACAGATAGCTGCGCAGCTGACGTGACAGATGGAACACATCAGATGGATAGTTCAGTACCGGATTTTGGGAATGTGGAGCAAACACGGACCTTGGTTGCTTCGCTGGAAGCTGGCTTGAGATTCTCGAATTGTATGTCAGCCACAATGCCAACCCTTGTTCAGTTAATGGCTTCTTCATCTTCAAGTGATGTGGAGAATACTATTCTTTTGCTCATGAGATGCAAACAGTTCCAAATTGATGGCTCAGAAGAATGTCTACGCAAGATGCTGCCTTTGGTAATTATCTCCTTATGATCATCATTATGATTTCTGAAGCCTGATATAGTTTTTCTTTTCACGTGACCTCCAGTCCTTTCAGCTCCTCTTTTGAACTATGTTTTATTATTATTACTTTTTATGAGGGGAATCCGATTTTTTTTTTCTTAACAGGTGTTTTCTCAAGATAAATCGATTTATCAGGCTGTTGAAGATGCTTTCATCACAATATATATAAGGAAGAACTCAGTGGAAACTGCAAAAAATCTTTTGAATCTTGCCATAGAATCAAATATTGGAGATCTTGCAGCCCTGGAATTCGTCCTTGGAGCATTGGTATCCAAAGGAGACATAACTCCGGGCATGGTAGAGTTACTTCTTTTACATTTGAAATCCAATATTTTGTAACTTAGTAAATGATACTATTGTTTCAAGGATAGATTGCATCTGAAGCATCTCCTTTTGGATTATTCTATCGATCATAATGGAGTCAGTTATGTGCTTTGGAATTCAGATCTAAAATTATCCCTTTTTTTGGGTTATAATTGCAAAATGCATTTCTTTTGCCATTCCCTTAAGAGCAATATATGTCTGTGACACTTGTCTTTCTTATCCAGTTGTCAGCACTATGGGATTTCTTTTGTTTCAATATTAATGGGACTACTGCTCAACAAAGTCGTGGTGCTTTATCAGTGCTATGCATGGCAGCAAAATCCTCACCCAATATCCTCAGCTCTCACTTACAAGACATTGTTGACATTGGATTTGGTCGTTGGGCAAAAATGGAACCACTGCTTGCTCGAACAGCATGCTTAGTACTATATAGGCTTTCTGAAGAAGATAAGAAAAAATTGTTGTCAACAAATGGAAATCGTGTTTTTGATATTTTAGAAAGCTTAGTGTCTGGTTTTTCTCTTCCAGAAAATATCTGGTATGCCGCTGCAGATAGAGCCATAACTGCTCTTTACAATATTCATCCTACTCCCGAAACAATAGCCGCAAATATTGTAAAAAAATCCCTCAGGTCTGTATTTGATCCCAGTGAAGGAAGTGATTTGCAAACCGACTTAGTTTCTGACAGCTCCAATGTCCTGACAACAGTTCAAGTTGCCAAAATCAGCAGATACATATTTGTGGTTAGTCATGTTGCCATGAATCAGTTGGTCTATATCGAGTCTTGTATTCGTAAGGTTCAGAAATTGAGAGCGAAGAAAGAGAAAATGGCTGCTGAGGGCAAGTCACATGACGTGGATTCACCATCTGATGCACCAAAGGTTAGCAATACTGTTTCATGATGGCGATGATAATGCTCTACTTGCATTACTTGTTTGAAAGCTTAATTCTAATTGTTCTGGTAATCTTTTGAAGGATGCTGGCATCAATTCAGAATTAGGCCTCGCAGCCTCTGAGGATGCAGTGCTTGATAGTCTAGCTGAACGGACAGAGAAGGAAATAGTTTTTGGTGGTAGCAATGGAAAGAACTTGATTGGGCACTGTGCGCCTTTTTTGTCTAAATTATGCAGAAATTTCAGTTTAATGCAGAAGGTAATTGCTCTTATCCACTTTTTTTGAAATCAAAATATGAAAATGTAGAGTGGCTTAAACTACGGTATTATTATTACTATCATTGTTTTTTTAACTGAAATGACCTTTTTCTCCTGTTTTAGCATCCTGGACTGCAGGCAGCTGGAATGCTTGCTTTATGCCGTTTAATGATTATTGACGCTGATTTCTGGTATTAAAAAGACTGATATACTCATTTGCATGTTTGCCTTAAGAAACATAGCACGGTTCTCTTATTATCATCTGCACTTCATTTCTCAGTGAGTCAAATCTTCAACTACTTTTCACTGTTGTGGAGAATGCACCTTCAGAGACCGTCCGTTCAAATTGCACAATAGCTCTTGGAGATTTGGCTGTTCGTTTTCCAAATTTGTTAGAGCCTTGGACTGAAAACATGTATGCACGCCTTCGGGATCAGTCAGTGTCTGTCAGGAAAAATGCAGTTTTGGTTCTTTCTCATCTTATATTGAACGACATGATGAAGGTTTGACCAACCGTCCCTTGTTCTTTTTACTAGTTGCAGATGCTTGGTATTTTGATTTTGACTCTGAAATATTTAGGTGAAAGGCTACATTAATGAAATGGCCGTGCGACTAGAAGATGAAGATGAAAGGATTTCAAACTTAGCCAAACTATTTTTTCATGAGCTATCGAAAAAAGGTGGATTTGTCGTTTTCTCCTGTTTTATATGATTTTCTTTGTTTGCATTTGTGTATTGGACAATATGATCGATGACTTTTGATTTCATTTTAGGGAACAACCCTATATATAATCTACTTCCGGACATACTTGGAAAATTATCCTGCCAAAATCTGAATGGAGAGACATTCTGCAACATTATGCAATTTCTAATTGGCTCTATCAAGAAGGTACTACAGGCTATATTTGGTCTTTTATCATGCTATTTGCTTTTCATGAATAAGTGGACTGAACCTGACTATTCTTTCCAGGATAAACAAATGGAATCTCTTGTTGAAAAGTTATGCAATAGGTTTACTGGTGTCTCAGGTATTAAATATTATTGCTTATCAGTTCAGTTTTGGTGGGATTCTCTTATGCTTCTCACTTGCGTTCTTTTACTTAAATTCATTTTTATGCAGATATCAAGCAATGGGAGTATATTTCTTACTGCCTTTCTCAGCTATCATTCACTGAGAAGAGTATTAAGAAGCTTATGGAGTCATTTAAGGCATATGAACATGTCCTATCTGAGGAAGTTGTGATGGACCATTTTAAGAATATAATTAATAAGGTAATGACTTGTAGCTGGTGTCTCATCTCTTTAATAAGGTAATGACAGTATATTTACCTACATATTTGCATTTTTTTTCGTGCCGTGTTCTTCCAGGCAAAGAAATTTGCAAAGCCAGAACTAAAATCAATCATCGAGGAATTTGAGGAAAAGATCAATAAGTTCCATAGTGAGAAGAAGGAACAAAAGCTAACTGAAAAGAATGCACAAGCACATCAACAAAAAGTTGGCACCTTAGGTAATAACTTCATGCCAATCAAGAAAGATGTTGAAGACAGTGGTGAATCTGAAATCACCGAAGGTAGTATTAGACTAATTACGAAAAGACCTACTTATCTTTGTCAATTTACATTCACCTTGATATTCATTTTTGGTTTCAAGATTTGTTATTATTTCACTTACTGGAAATTTTATTGTGGTGTCCCATTTCAAGATTCGATAGTAAAAGAAGAAGCTGATGACTCAACTGATGATGCTGAAAGCTTACATTCAAGATCAAGAGCGGCTAAATCAAGAACAACACGTTCGGTTGCTTCTAGTGAGATAACCGAGTTGGAAATGAATGACGATGAGGTCCAATCGCCTCTTGTTAATCTAAAAGGTCAAACAAACGTGGAGAATTCCAAATATGGTTATGAGAGTATTCTGAAATAGATGCTAATATAATGTTGCTAATTACAGGTGCTTCTAAATCTAGAATAAAGAAAAGCAGCACAAGGTCTCAGAATGTTGCAGACAACTCTACTAGAAAAAGCACAAGGGCAAAGAGGAGGTATACGTGAACTAAATGGTTGTTTTTTTTCAGTTATATCTCCAAATTTTGAATAACTCATCAGACCCTGTGAACTAAGAAGGATTGTGAAATGCAGGTAAGCCAAGACGTGAAAGCTTTTGTTTTACAAAAGAATGTTCAATTTCATGCAATCCATTTGTGTAGAGATGGAGCAGTTTGGTTTGACAATTTGGCAGATTTAATGGATCTTTGTTGTATAACTTGTGACTAGTGAAAATGGTTGTGTATGGATTGATGGTGCATTTGGCATGTAAAGCCATGTTCAGCTCGAATGTGGTAAAAGCCATTTAGTGAGTGAATTTTTCACTTTAATTTTTTTTTTTATTTCCTTATTATGAACACCATATCTTATAAAAAGTGCGTAACTCGTGTGATGCACGGTGAATAATATTTATGATTGTATTATAATTTTAAATATATAAATAACAATAATCATGATATAACCATTGTTTTCAAAATTGGATTGGACCTAATAATCTAACCGAGTGGATTGCGAACCGATTTATCGATCATTCGGTTTGCATGAACAAAATGTTTGTTTCTAAATTGATAAAACACCAGTCGCTTGAACTGGTAGGATTTAAATGCTTTTTAAATAAATTTTGTAATATTTAAAATTACTTTTAATATGAATAAAAAATACATATTAAAGTAAAATAAATATTAATTAATATTAATAAATTAAATCTTGGTCCAACACATATTGTATTATATAAATAACTTGATCAGTTCGATGATGGTTTGGTTTTGAAAACTTTGATTGTAATGCAATATCATTTAGTTTACATAACTCTTAATAAAATGATATATAAATATTCATAAATCATTGAACATATTTTCATAAAAATTATGCTTAGACCTTGGATTACATTAAATTGATCGTAATAAAGTATTTTTAATATTAAAGTTATATTAGTTTCAATAATCAATTTAGTCTGACAAAATTGACCCGTGACCAATGATCAACTTTAGTTGTGTCATGGTTTTTGATTGTTTTAATTATCACATAAAAGTATAGTTTTTAAACCCGGCCCGGTGATCGACCCGGGCAGGTCCTCGGGTCACGGACAGTAACCTATTTCAATCACCCGATTGATCTAAATAAATTTTCTTATTTTTCCTTAAATATATTAATTTTATAAAATAATTCATGTAACAAATGTTGATAATAAATAAAAATATATTAAGATGGTAGATTATATATGTATAGATAAATGAATTATTTCTTACTTTATGCATATAAAACTTGTGCTTTTGAAGAAAGAGTAATTCCGATAAAATATACAATGCTAAAAAGAACAAAAGAGAAAAAAAAAATCTACATAATTTTCGTTTTTAGTATCTAGTATATTTACTAAAATTAATAACTAAGTTTGAAAAATAAGTTCAATTTGTAATTTAAGTCGTAGATTGAATTATAGTTTTTTGGTATTTATTTTACACACTTTGCAAAAAAGAATATTATCTTACTAAAAAAACAAATTTGATATAAATTTAATGGTATTTATTAATATTTATTTTGTCAAAATTATGCATTAAACTATTGTTTTTCAGAAGAAAAGACAAGTGTGTTTGTCAACAGAAGACCCCGATAAATTTTCAATACAGGACTAATAGATTTTGCCAATAGATATAGGTTTAAGTTTCGATTTTTTAGTTCCTAAAGTTATATTTCAATTTTTTAGTTCCTAATTTTTTTATTGAACTTGATTACAAATTTTTTTCACTAACATTAGTATATGTTCCACGATTAATCTATACTATGCTATAGCTAATAAAATTTTCTGAAAAAAATAAAAATAAAATTTCAATCCAATGATCCAATCACCTTGAAATATTAAAATCACACTTTGAAAATCAAATAAAATACAAACCAAAAAATATGTTTCTCTGAATAATTCTCATAGAATGCATTTTTTATTTTTTTTTTTCCAACTCTTGACTGCAAATTTGTTCACAGGACTCAGTAAAATATGTTGATAGTTGATACATACTAGTGTATACCCCGTGCGATGCACGGAAACAATATTAAATTAATAATATTATAAATAGACCTCGAGTTTGAGTCACTCAATGACGGAAGTGGAAACTACTATTGTTCCTATTTAAAAAGAGGAAGCAAAAAAAATAATTATAAATTAAAGAGGAGGATAAACAATACTTAATACTTATAAATTAAAGATTCGGGGTCAAACAATGTAAAATTATTTTGTATAAGAAAATATAAAAAAATTTGATTACACACCATTTCAAAATTATTATTATACTTTTTTGTATGGTTAGTTTATAATATTTGTAAAAATATTAGTAATTAGACCGATGAAAATTAGCTTCTTAAAGTAGATAATGGATTTCCAGTAGTAATTATGAATTGATTTCTATTTTATTTTATTTTTTCTTTTTAAAAATAATGAATTTCTAGTAGTAATTATGAATTGGTTTCTATTTTATTTTATTTTTTTAAATCTGTATAGATAAGGGATGAGATTTTTTAAACACGTGAGATCGTATGCAATGGGATTTTGTAACAGAAGAGATAAGCGTGTAGATTTATACTAAAAATAGGAAAAAGAAAAACAAATATTTATTGTCAAGGAGCGCTGTGATAAACTAAAAAAATGAGCCGATTTTTTTGTCTATTTAGATTTGTCCAACAATTACTATATTAGGATATATTTAATGATTTTGGCGGGAAAAAGTTTCTAAATTTGTAAAAAGGTTATTCTTTTTATATAATGATAGATTATTATGATAATTTCTGGTTAAGACCTAATTAATGGAAAAGAAATCATTAAGACATGGACAAGTCTTTTGCTTGTACAGTTGTATTTCTAACTAAATCCTGCAAACTAAAATCACCATTACACTATTACCCGGTAAACATCGACAAAAAGTATCCTTCCTTCAGCTTAAATTATAAAAAAGATCTCGAAAGTTATTTACATTAACCTCTATCCGAACCAAACGACCAGCCCTGGAACAACAAAATCACAAGAAAAGTGAAAATTAGATGGGACAATAATATCGGTGTTTGAGAATACTATCAAGAGGGAGAAGATTAGAAGAATCACACAATTCACACATTGAACTTTAGTGTCAAAATTAAATAGCGAAAATATATATATGTATTATATTTGGAAGTCACAGACAGACAGACAAACCTTATTATTATTATTATTATTATTATTATTATTATTATTATTATTATTATTATTATTATTTTTCCCCATATTTTACAGACTGGGTACTGTTTTCTAGTTTATGTAATTTATTCTAATCCAAAACAACAAAGCTAACACAATGTAAAAAAAGAGTACTACTGGAGAAGTACCCATTTCAGGATTTACTTCAATTACTGGCAAAATCTTCATAACTAAACTCCCCTGATACGGAGTTCATCCTCCTCATGCCTGCTTGAAAGAAAAAAAAAATTATCAACATTTATTGCCATCCTTACACCGCAAACTATGTGGAACCCGAAAGATACGCTACCTTGCTGTTCTCCCACAATATGAGTGTCCATGAAGTTTGCATCCGTTCCTAAAAACGGAGATCGAGGATAGCTCTCCAGAATATCTGATAATATCCAGTGAAACAATGTAAAGGTCCTTTAAATTTTTTTATACTTTCACTTGTTTGATTAAACATTTCTAGAGAGATAGATTAGCCAACGATTACCGTTAGAAAAACCAGCAGTCAAGTCTGATAAACTAAAGTTTCGAGACATCTGTCCCAAAATCCCAAACGAATTTGTCTCAGTTTCGAAAATCTCGTTCAATGCTCGAGAACTCGTCTCCCCACCATTAAAGGAGCTCGAGGCATCCCTAATCGGTTTATGAGATTCTAAAAGATTATTCTCAGCTCCAAACACGAGAGGTGAGTGTGAATCACTTGTGTAGCCACATTCTGCCTTTACCGGCCCAACATCTGATTCTTGCATCAACACCGCATTCGGGCCTTGGCCCGATATCATATTGACCGCAACATGCATGGGCTGTTGTATTTGGTGTTGTGACCCATTTGAGTAGACATCAGGAATGGAGTTGATGACTTGTTGCTGATGCAAATTTTCTGGCTTTATTGATGGTACAACAGAAGGTTGTGGGGCCCGGTAAGCCGTGTTGTTGTGCACTGAAAAAAAAATGAACATCTTATAAAACTGAAAATTCATACAAAAAAAGGTACCTAGCTCGAGTAAGATTGAAAAAAGAAGCTTACTTGGGTTAATATGTGACCCATTTGAGTGAGAAACCGAAAAGACTTCAGGTTGAGTTATTTGGCGCATAAGCTGAGCCTGTCTCTCGAGCAACTGATTGAATTGCAATATCTGCTCCTTCACTAATAGTCTCAGATGATATGCTCGGAAAAAATCCTGATTTTCGGCTTCAAGCTTTTGCCACACTGTACGGAGGTTCAGGTGTTATTTGAGCTATTTGGAATGTAAAGATTTTAATCTGATGGAAAATACTCGAAATAGCAGATTTCGCTAAAGCCCCTAAGCATGACGAGAGCAGAATTGGACAAAAAACAGATTTGACCGATTGAAATAAAATTACCGAGTTCTGTGAAACCAGGCTCGATTTTTGCCTGGTGCAATAAGGTATTCATGACTTCCCTCTGGCTCATGTAAAGCTGAAGGCACCTCTCGATAAGATTTTGAACCTTATAACAAGTAGAGAATGAAGTGAAGTTTAGCTATAACAGAAGAAGTTACAAAAGAACTACCAAGTTTCTTACAAGATTCATATAAATGGAAAAAATAAAAAGAAAAAACAACAGGGAAAAGAACAATTTAGAAAGAATTTTTCTTGCACTACTACGAATTTTCATACAAATGCGCCCACAATTAAAAAAATCATCCATTTCCAATTCTAGACTCATCACGTGCGTTTAAATTTAATTTAGAACACATATCTACATCATCCCGAATGGAGGGGGAAAAAGAAAATTAACAGAAAAAAACAAACCAGACAAGAAAGCTCACCAGCTGTATATCCTGTAGGGAGACTTTTCTAACATCTCCATTAGACATTTTTGCAAGCTCCTCAGCAAGATAGATATGAACTTTGCAGGTCAATTTATCATGTCACAACAGCTGTATCATCTGAATACTCAGCCCAATAGCCTGAAAAATTATTGTTCATCAACAAAATTTCGGTGACTAACCATAACAGAACCAAGCAGACAGGAAAAGAAAAACTCGGAAAAATTAGAACGAGTGACCGCAAATTTCGACAAAATAATAAGTTATTTTCTTCTTTTACCAGCAGCAGTCTCAAACTTATAACTCTTCAATTTTTTTGGACAAAATACACAGCATCAGCCTTATTCTCCCCCCTTTATACCCTTATTACATTTACTTTCTCTTAAGCACAAATAAATATATGAAGCTCCCCACAATAGAAATTTTTAAGAAACTTCTCTGAGCAAAACTAGACACGTAACATGCAATTTCTGTTAATGTCATGCTATAACTAAAATAAATACCCATGTCTCCTTCAAAGCCACGGTTTTGGACNAAACCAAAATTCCACATATCACGAACAAGACCCAACATAAAAATTCATCTTTGAACAAACAGGATCAAAATTCAGGACAGCGCTTCAAACCCTAGCAACGGTCACGCCCAAAACTAAAGAACCCAGAAAATAGCATAGCAAACCAAAAGGGATCACGACAGAATAAAGGGAAAAGAAAACACACTCGCGTATTCACGCAGCTGTAAATGACAAGAGTTAATGGAGCAAAATCAATGAACAGAAAGCTAACATAAATGTCGTTGAATTTAACATCTTTGTACACCTAAAAATCCGAGCTTTTTTCACTGGGCTGCGAGATTATAAAAGAGATTACCGAATTTTTTTCCTCTCTTTTTTCTTGGAGAGATACAAAAGGGATGGGTTTCACTTTCAGCTAAATTGGTTCGCGTAATCGCGGTAGCATTTGTAACTTCGATGTTTTCTCAATTCCAGGCAAATATTGTCTGTTACAGAGTAAACGTACAAGTTTTTATAGGAAACTCACAATGCATTTATTCAGCGTTGGTTTGGTACCTAGAGAAATTCCCTGGTGTTATCCATTAACAGAAAGTAATAATGCCAGACGAAATTTTCTATTGCCCAATAGGAGTACTACTTTTGATTGGATAGGTACAAGTGGCCAAGGGCCCGCCACTTTGGAGCTGCTGTTTAATTTGATTATAGAAGCCATCATAAGGCTGCGAACAATCTAAAATAAATTTATATTTTATTTTTCCTATTTTTTCTGATTATTAATTAGTATTTATTGTTCATTAGTAAAAGGTTATTTAATTATGTAATTAGGGTAAAATGAAAATTAAATTTAAACTTTTACTCAGTTTGCATTGTAATCTCAACATTTTAATTTTGACAATAAAAGACACGAATTTTTTATTTTTGAAAAACGAACCACGTAGCCAACGGGCACTGAATGCTAGTACCTATCTCATTATATGGGTCTCCCAAATAAGAAAAGTAAAAAAAAAAATTATGGTTGTAAAAAGTAAAATTATGGTTGTAACTAGTATTCTTATTTCACACACCTAAAACCACAGAACTTCATTGTTTTTGTTGTGTACAACCCATTCTCTTATTGGTGTGACAATTGAATATGTTGACAATTACTTTCGATTAACATGCACGAGCCACTCGAGAATTTAGTAATTTTAAAAAAAAACAATTAAATATTACACGTTCAATAGTCTCAAATTTTTTTTAAGAGATGGGGTCGTTTACCTTTTATATTTATTTATTTATTTATTTATTTTGTATGTCGTTTTTCCTCAATTCACGTCAACTGATATGTCAGTTACGTATGTCCCTAGCAGTCAGTTTGTTGATCGCCTCCGCATGTACAAAAAAAATAAATCCATGTTATTTATTATTAAAATTAAAATATTGATATTAAATTGCAAATGAAATAAATGTTTGAAATTTATGCAATATAACCTTTGAATTGAAGATAAATTGAAAAAATATATAATCCACCTTTAAGATTGTTTTGGCTTGCTAACAAAGCGTGTTGTCAAAATTTCATGATTATTTAAATCATAGACCAGCCCTATAGTTGCACGTTCTTTGATCTTCTTCATGTTTATCCATAAGCAATACTATTTCAAGGTACAATTAAATTGATGGTAGGATCTTAGTCCAGTAATATTTCTTACCCCGACTTTGAATATAATAATTCAATTGTGATACTTTTTAGGTCATAAGAGAATCAAAATTTGTTCATGGGATTAATTCCTTCTATGACATGTCTTTGTCATAAATAGTCAAGACTCGAAAAAATAAATATTGCAAAATCCCCTCATGAAATTAAGATATGAGTATAGTATATAGTGCTGTTNGATGGACGAATTTTATTGGTTTAATGCAATCACAGAAGATCACATTGACTTTGAAATGCCGCGTAAAGTTTATCGGCGTTATACTTCGTATCGATATCATTGTATTTTTATTATGTGCACATTGACTTCAATAACTAAAAAATAATTTCAATGATAATGAGATGTTTATCCGACTCTTAATACGGCAAATGGGACCCAAAGGTTAGTGGGATCTCAACTATATATTTTAAGTTTCCATGATAGCATTTTTCGAGTCAATTAGTGTTAATTGATTGAATTTTCGTTTTCCAATACCATTTGATGGATAATCGAATAATTTACCACTAAAATGTGAACCAATAACAACAATTTGATACATTTAATAAAATTTAAAAACATGCATACATATTTATCAATCATATAAAACATTAGGGGTGGCAAATTGTGTTTTCGGGTGTCGAGCTCGTGTTTTCATATTATTTATTTTATTTAATCATAATTATGTCAATATATATAATAATTTTTTTATTTTGTCTTTCGTATCATGTTCATGTTGAGTCATGTCCTTCACAAAATGGCAATGTCTTTATAACTATATTTTTTAATAATACAATATATGGCATTCTTATTTCGTATTCGTATGTATTAATCATTGTCACCCTTATGAAAAATTCTAGACAAACGTTTGCTTCGTTTTTGAAATCTAAAATTTACTTCGAACGGGGAAGAAAGGATATCTCATTAGTCCCGAAATTATATTTTAAAAAATTTAACTATTCGTAATAATTAAAAAAAAATGAAATGAAATGAAAGAGAGATAACTAATTGAGGAGAACAATGATTAAGGGATGAATAAGTCATGGGCCTAGGCCCAAATAGCCTAAACGATTGCAGCTCTTGTGGACTTATTGAACTGGATTTTCGAGGCCCAATATAGATTACAAGAATGGGTTTTTTTTATGTTATTTATTTGAATATGTCGAAGTTCAAATAACAACTGTTTACAAGACACGGTGCTATATTATTATTTGTTTGGACTCAACAAAGTCGAGTAGCTTATATTCTAACTCGAGCTCGTTTAATAAACGAGAGAAAAACTACTCGTTTAAGCTTATTAAAGTTGGTCTCGATTCGTCTCATTTAATAAACTAAATCTTAATTAAGTTGTTTCCAAACATAAATGTCCGTTTGTGAACAAGTATAGACTACAGTTTTGCTATGTAGTCATCGGATGGCTCGGTTTATGGAGCCATCCATAGTTTTCCACAAAAAGTGTATTGACACGTGTCCTGTAATAAATACACATTAAACACATGTCAATACATAAAGGTATGGATGGCTCCATAAACTTTGTGGTATAGACTATCACATTTAAAACCTATAAAAATAATAATAAAAGCCTTACCTCCAAGAAAGTGCTAAGTACGTACTATTTTCCTATTACGTGGGAGACAAATGAAATAAAATAAAATAAAAATCCTTAAATAAGTAGATGCCTGTATGTTGTGTTTAGTCACCTTGTGTCAGTGTGTCACATTTCTTCTTGTTCACATCTCCTATCCAAACTCGTGAATCAATTTTGCCCATGCAAATTACAGAGTATAGTTAACTATTTTTCAGCATCATCACATTTTATCTTTGACCAATGTTGTCGCGAAAAAAAAAAAAAGGTAAATTAATTTTTTAATAACAATAAGTTGCAACTCACCCCTAGGGTTTGGCCTAATTACACCCATAATATAAATAAATATATATATTCTGAAAAAATGTTCTAACAAAAATGGGAAGAGGGGTGTAAAATAATTTGCATTTATAATTTGAAAAAAGCAAATAATTTGAGAAGACGATGAAGGTTCTTTGAAAATGAGGCCAAACCGTAAATAATTGAAACCACATTCCATGTGCTGCAAATTTGTTATTGTTTTTCAGACAGCTAAATTTCCAGGCAGCACACACCAAGAAAACTAGATTTGTTCACATGAAAATCTAAAAAGATCATAAACCATTTTAATTCTTTCTTTTTTCCATCATATAATTTCCCCTAATTTAGTAAAATACAAAATTGGGTCTAAGCTTGAATTGTGTACAATACATCAAGTCCACCACTAAAAGATGAAAAAGAAAACCCCTTCCTCAAACACAACCCCTGTTTTCTTAATCACTGTACATATAAAAGGATCCTAAAAAAGCTTCAAATTATGAACCAAAAATACTAAAAAGATTAAAACTTTATTTTTGGGAGTGGTTAATTGGACATGACAGTGCAGCCATTGTTGTATCTGGGCCTGGCCTTGTCTGGTGAAGGCCCATCATCATCCATTGATTTCCTCTTGTTGCTATTATTATTATTATTATTATTATTGGACAGTGGCATTTGTGTTAGAGACCCTAATTTGGTCTCAGATGATACTTTATTCTCTTGCTTTTCTTCCTCTTTTTCAGGCTTTTGAATATCCTTGCAGCATTTGGCTTTCATCATGTGGGGCCTTAGCTTATTCACATCTGATAACCTCACTGGCTTCAGAAAAAACTCCTCTGCCCCTTCTTCTAAGCATCTGAAAAAAAATATAACATTGGATCAATGGCCAAAAATTAAGAAGATAAAAAAGTAAATTAGTAACTTTTGGTCACATCTAAAGTGATTGGTATTTGAAGAAATTGTGCCTTGGTTTGTAGCCTAAGTGCCAAAAAATTAACTTGTTATGTAACATTAGAATTTAGAACTAATTAATATATAGTCAAAATATTATCAGATTGAAATACTTTTTCAACATATAAGTATAGTTTCAAATTGAAGTATTGTACTCTACAGCACAACATAGACAAAATTATAATATACTGTAATTAGTATACAAGATTTTGTGATTAGTATACCCTCATTCAGATATCTAACTTTTCTAAGATTTTCATTTTTATGATACAAATAAGTAACCAAGGAAATTGACTTGAATGAACCCTAAAAAATTACCTGTTTATTCTTGAGGGAACATTTTCAGATGACATGATGACAACTGGTATGTCTCTCAGAAATGTGGATTCCTGTCAAAATTAAAAGGAAGATGGAATATAAAATAAAACTGATTTTCAAGGTTTGGTGCATAATAAACTAACAATAGAGTAAATTAAAATTAAACTTAACTTGTCTACACAATTTGTTATTATTAATAATACTATTTTTTTGTATTTGAAAATTAGTAAATGTCCCATCAAAGTCATGCTACATGTATTAGGTGGGGTGGGGAAGAAAGATTTGCAAGAGATTCATGTTGATCTACTTATTGATTCTCAAAGAGAAGGACTACAAATATTTAAGTGTACTGAAGAGATTGGACCATATATGTTACATTACTTTACATAAAGTCAATAACCAAACAACTTTTGCAAAAATTACTGATCTTGTTGTTAAAATAGTAGTAATTACCTAAATCAATATAATGACAGGTAATTTGACTGAATTCAAGAATTGTCTATTTTAAACATTACAAAAAAAAAATACTAATAATAACTGTTATTCAGAGGAGAAAATACAGAACAGAGCAGAAAAAAAAAAATAATACCTTCATTTTCTTGAGCAAATCATATCCTGTCATTCCAGGCATGCAATAGTCTGTAATAACAAGATTTACTTCCACCACCTGTAAATAAAATAAATTTTATAAGCAAGAAAAAAAAAACAAAAATAAAATAACAGAGTGGCAATTAAAGAAAAAAATACCTGATGATTTTTGGGGGAATCAAAAGCATTTGAGTTGCCACTCTCATCTTTAGACCAACCAAGAAACTCTAAAGCTTTGTTACCAGAATCAACTGTGGTAACTGCAAAAATCAAACTTAACAAATTACCAAAAGAAGACAAATAAATATTATTATTTGGGGAAAAATAAAAACAATAAATAAATATATGTAAATATACCTTGATAAGAAGAGGTCTTAAGAAGCCTCTCAATCAATTTCCTATCAATCAAGCTATCATCCACAGCCAACACATGAAACTGAGCCTCTGCAGCTGCCATTCCCATTTTGTTGCACCAATTTATTTTTTTATTTATCTAAATAATTTTTGTTCAGAAGAACAAAAAGGTTTGCTCCTTTTGTTAGCTAGTAAGTTTTTATTTTATTTTTTTTTTCTGACAAATTGTTGAGGAAGATAAGAATGAATAAATGAGATGTGTATGTGTGTGTCTGAATTAATAAAGTCCTAACAAAATCCACACACACAAAAACAAGATCTGACCAGATTTCAATCTAAAGATTTTCCCCTCAAATTGAAGAAAAGAAAAAAAAAAGATTTAACTTTTTTTCAACTTGGGAGTTGAACTACAAGGCAGATAATACAAATATCAAAAAACAGAAAATTTGAGGGGAACAAAAATAAAGAAG
>BKCP01000558.1:113876-131881 GCA_008636005.1 Striga asiatica | reverse complement strand
CTTCTACATAATCTTAAATACCAATTGATATAAAAAAATCACATAACATTGTGTGTAGGTATAAATATATTATTTTTAAGACCATAAATATTAATTTTATCACAAAAATACTAGCTTTATTTTTTCGTCACCAAAATCAATTTGTCTTCAACAATTTTATCATGCAATTTTTCTGCAACAAAATCGTTAGTTCTCTGGACCCTTTTCCGTGTCCATTTTGATTTTGAAGTTGAAATAAACGACAAGAATTTGCAAAAGCCATTGTCAGGTTCATTTTCCAACACTGTGCATATGTTTCTGATTTTTTCTTGAACGGACAAAATTAAAAGTAGACAACATTCAATTGCCACAAATTATTTGATCCCCATTTCTTTAGAACACATTATCTTGTTAATTAAATCAATTCTTTCAACAACAATAATTTCCCCCTTATATATCTAAACTTTTTTTCTTTAAAAAAAAATACCCGATTTCACCCCATTATTGATTGCAGTGGATTTTTCACTGTAGTGAAGACCCCTGAATCACTACAATGCAGTTACATGTCGATTCGAAGGCTCTCTTAAAGTTGAGTGTTTGTATATAAAATAGTTAAGTGCATACATATTATAGAGTATTATTAGAAATTGAGAATGACAATTGGTTTTGTTGCATATGGGGTTAGGCAAGTCTATTAATAAATTGCCCAATAAAAAACAAAACAAAATTAGCCACTTATATTAGTGAGCCCCCAAACACATTATCTAGCCTTGCCAACTTTTATCATAAAATCAAATAGTACAAATGCCCATATCACTCTTCCCATATAGCCATACATAAATTAAGAAAAAAATAATAAAAAAATTAAAAAATGCAACCACAAATACTTATTCTTACAAGTCNAATCTCCCCATATCATGGCCATGCCTTTTGTACTCCAAGCCAAAGCTATGAGCATGAGGGTCATCATCTCTATTGGGTTTGGAGTTGTTTTTGTAGCCACAATTTTGCTCTCCTTTGATTCCATTGATGATGAAATTAGGGTTTTCAACATTACTAATAATCATCAAGAATTCAAGAATGGTAGTTTAGTGTCTTTATTTGGGAAGGAGATCGACGGTCGAGATCGTTTGTCGATTCCACTTCCCGATGGAGCCTATGGCCCGGAGAGCCTGGCTTTCGACATTGGCGGCGGTGGGCCCTACACCGGAGTTTCGGACGGGAGGATAATCCGGTGGACGGCCGACGAACTCCGGTGGGTCGATTTTGCGGTGACATCATCTAAAAGGTTAGCAAATAACAATATGATTGTAATTTGATGTAAAAATGTGCATTAAAAAATGTGATTTTTCGTGGTGTAATTAGCTCTCAAGTACAATAACTTGGATGGTTTTAGGTAGGTTGTTAAAAATCTTAACTTCTCCCTAGGCATGCCGTGATTGTAATTAATTAATAGTTAATTGATGTTTTACAATAGATACTTAATTATGAGCAATTAAATTGTGTTTAAGATTTAAAGAATGTGATTATATGTATGTATGGCTATGCGTGCTTATTTTATCATGAAAATATATGATTATGACGATGATGATAAATAAGAATGGATTATTCTCAGCGGGTGATATCATATGCATGCAACAATGCATGAATGTATCTATATCATTAGAGCTATGTATTAATATTAATAGATTATCATTTAGCTTACCAATTGTTAATAATAGATAAGACATTATTATTATTATTATTATTATTATTATTATTATTGAAATTTCTAAAACTGAGAAATGAAAGTTTTAATTTAATCACACTATTATCCATGTCTCCTCATCTCTTCTTTTGTGTGTATGTGCGCGTGTGTGTGAGAGAGAGGGAATTACATGCCTCTTCTTTTTATTTCTATAATTACAACATATAATAAAAAATTTAGAAAAATAGTATTTTGTTGATCATAAAATATCCCTTTTTCTAATATAATAGAAAGAAATGCTAAATATCGGGTGTAAAATCTTCTTATACATACATAATGTTTAATCATAAATTTTAAAACATCAATATAATACCTACAATTTTTTCTTACAAGTTGCAACTCGTCACTCGTGCATCACTCGTGCCGTGCGTTTACATCAACTACCTCACTATAAAACGTAAAAAGAAAAGAGAAATAAAATGAAATATTTCGATGTAAATATATAGAGATATATATATTATGTACATGAGATAACATAAACACAACATAGTATATGAATTTAAAGCGGCAATGAAGGGGAAGAATGGTGCTGTTGTCTCTTTCATGACATTAAATGAGCTCTTATTTTTCTTGTTTTTATTATGACATTATTGGGAAAAAATGTGAAATTTAATAAATAGTAAAGATAATATTAGGGTTTATTTAAGTAATCAGAACTTGGATGCATTTAGATTGGGACCCATATTACACATTTACACGTACAAAAATTATATGAAACTATCCATCACTTAATGTATTGATACTTATCCAAAGTGTATTTATTATAAGACACGTATCAATACACTATTTATAAATATGTGTAGATGACTCCATAAGTCGTATCATCTTGCTCTATAACAAACTTCATTACACATAACAAATTTATATAATACTAGTCATAATATTAATTTCATATTTAATGTGTTATGAGTATGTATGTGAATCATAATATAACAGTAGTGTTCGTTTACCAGCTCTAAATTAACAACTATTTTTTTAGCATAACATTTAAGCATATACTTTGTCTAATCAATATTTAGAAGTATATTTTTTCCATGCACAAAGAAAAAATCAAAATTTAAATGATTCATTATTATTAGGTACTAAAATGACTAATATTTCATCTCTTTTTTTTTTCTTCTAAAACTTCTTCTAGGGATGGTTGTCTAGGCCCGAAAGATCACACTCAAATGGAACACATTTGTGGACGCCCATTGGGCCTAGGCTTCTACGGGAAGACGGGTGAGCTATACATTGCGGACGCGTATATGGGCCTCCTTGTCGTGGGCCCTAATGGTGGACAGGCCAGCCCAGTATCAAAATTAGTTGATGGAGTTGCTTTTGGGTTCACCAATGCTTTGGATATTGATCAGACTAGTGGAGTTGTGTATTTCACAGATAGCAGCACAAGGTTCACTAGAAGGTAATATAAAAAATTAATTATTTTACTTCCATCGTTATTTGTATTTCTTTCAATTTTTGTATGGAGGCTTTTTGGATAAATCCTTGGATATCATGAAAAAATTTGTGTTAAACTAAAGAAATGAAAGTGCTTTAGAAAAACATAGTTCTCATAAGTTTTTCACAAAATTCTTGACTAACGATTAGCAGTTCGGTGAATCAGTCACACTTTTTGAACAAAAAGTGCATGCTTAAAATGTGAATGTCTTACATATGTTTAATTGTTTTATAATGTCTGACTTTTTGAGCATAAAGGATGGAAAAAAATTTATTTTAAAAAAAATTATGATTGTCCAACCATTACATCTGTCAACCAGCAACCCAATTTTAAATTTATTATTTTAATTTTATTTCCCAATTCATAAATTCTCAACCTTTTTTCATAAACATTGACAAGTGAATTCATCTAATGGATACAAGGAAAAAGGAAAAGTTAAAGAAAAAGATGAGATAAGATAGGGTTCAATATTATTACTGAAAAACAATGGTCCCAAAAGAACCCATATTATATTGTTCTTTTATACAAAGTATGGGGCACTCTATGTTTATCCTGTTTACCTGTCCTACCAAATGCCATGTCATAGGTTACACTCATCGACATATCCTATCCAATGTATTGGGAAGATAAAATTCAGCCCATGCTACTTCGAATTCCTAATTTTATGCTAAAATACTTGTGGCGTGTTTGGATATAATATATCCGCTAAGGCCTCGTTTATCAGGCGGGATATGATAAGATAAGAGCCTTAATCCACCTTATTTTCTGTTTACTAGAAGGAATTGGGATAATGATTAAACCCATGTGGCCTTTATGTGGCAGTCTGTAATATCTCTTATTTTGTAATAAATTACAAATTTAGCCATATAAATGTGATTTTGCTGCCATTCGATGTAATTCACGAGCCCTAGTTCTTCACTCTGGCCAAGGTAGAGCGGCTAAATTGGCCTCCAAGTTTTCCAATTCTTTGCTCAATACATCACCCATTACGGATTTTTCGCCCGGATTTGTGAAGGCGAAGGTCGATTCTCTCGAGATTTTGAGCTCACAATAAAGCCCTAGCATTTTTTCTTCTTCAGTGTCTGATGCGCGATTTAGGAAAGTGCAGAGACTTCTCGTCTTTTCTTTAGCCATTTTTTTTCTTTTTCTTTATCTTTTTTTTTTGTTTTTTTGTTGCGCCCGAAATCAGCGAAATTAGAGGAAAGTCTCCCTGGTTAGGAGTTCTATGTCTCGTTTCCTTCGAGTGTTAGGTTCCTTTCATCAGATTTTTTCTCGTTGGTTTTCTTCGTTTTTCATCTTCTTTATCTACTTGTTCTTCGTTTTCCATGTTCTTTTGTGTAGTCTCTTTTTTTGGTTTAGTTCATATTCTCTTTGCTTTCTTATTTCTAAGGAGCTTTCTTGTGTAGTATTAAGGAGCTAGGGTTCACTACTTTCCAGTTTGAGGTGCATCATCTGAAAAGGTCAAAATTCAATTAGAACAGGACATTAGTGTGGAGAAGAAGGGTAGATATGTCATTTTATTTACACAAGTATAATTTTATCATGCCTAGTAAATGCTGGATTGGATTATACTTAACATGTATCAAGTTTTGTAAACATGATAAAAAAGCTGATGTGTAAAGGTGATGGGATTACTGTGTTAAATCCCATCCACCCTAATAAATGAGGCCTAAAATTGCAGTTTTTTTTAATTAGTTAGAGTTAATTTAAAAAAACAATTATATAATTAGTTTGTTAGTGTGATTTTGGGTTTATACTAAAATAATTAAAATTTATTTGATGTAAAAAATAGGAGATATATGATAAGAAGTGACAGTCACTGAGTCAGTTAAGACTATGTGAGTTGATTAATAGTGAATTAAAGTTGATATGTTGTGTTAATAATTAATTGATATTATTTAATTATATTGAAAATATTGAGGATAGTGAGATTGAATTAAAGTTTAGTTAAATTTTAAGTATAAACTAAATATAAATATGAGTTGATTAATTTATAAACAAACACATCCTTAAATGTTAGAATGATTGGGATAAGGGCATGATTAAAGATTCATTTGGGGTCATGTTTTGAGTGAATTTGTCCACTTCCCTTTATGTACNAGCATTTCCATAGTAAGTTCTTAGTGAACTACTAACTAGTGATTAGATTTGTGTCTATTGCCTTTTTTTACTCGTGCAGGAATCACGTCTCGGTAATTATCAGCAGCGACAAAACAGGGAGATTGATGAAATTCGAACCGAACACGAACAAAACGACTCTCCTGTTAGACAATCTCATGTTCCCAAACGGCGTAGCGCTGAGCGAAAACGGGGATTTCTTACTTTTCGTGGAGACCACAACTTGTAAACTATTTAAATTTTGGCTCAAGACACCTAGGATTGGAGAACTTGAGGTTATGACACAATTTCATGGATTTCCAGACAACATAAAGAGGATCAAAAGTGGTGGTTTTTGGGTGGGAATCAATTCAAGGAGAGGGAAACTCTTGGATTGGATTATTTCGAACCCTTGGATCGGAAAATTTGTTGTTGAATGGTCTCCGTTCGATTGTACTAGGATACATTTGTACATGGCTCGTTTAATCGGGCATTTGGGAATGGGGATTAGGCTGGATCGAGACGGGAATGTGATCGATGTGTTGGATTCGAGTAAGGGAAAGAAATGGAAATTGGTTAGTGAAGTTGAGGAGCATAATGGGTATTTGTGGGTAGGGTCTGTGACAAGGTCTTTTGCTCTTAAAGAAAGAGTGCCAAAACATTAGTCAATTTAGAAAGAAGTGATAAAAAGATAATGTTTGAACATACAAATTTTATAAGTGGTGGTTATATTTTGGTTTTGTATATTATCTTTGTGTATATGATTTGAAGATTTAGTTGTGTGACCATGAAATAATGTCACATTTCCATTTGGACCCGTATAAATTGTGTAAAATTATGATTTTCTAATTTTGATGTTGGTGTAAGTAAGGTATATAAAGATTAAAAACAAATAAATGAACTCAAAGTGTAAAAATAGAGCCAAAGTTTGTTACATCTGGGAATTAACTCTTAAACACTATAATGACTAAGGTCGATGAATTTTGTGAGTATAAATATGTTGAAACAATCAGTTAATGAGTTAATGACAGTCACTTAAACATGTGGTGAAATAATTAGTACTACTAATTAGATTTTCTACTTCCAGTATGTGTCAACCTCTACTAATTGGAGCTTCTATTGTTGAATTGAGGAATTAATTTACAAAACATAAAGAATATATATATATATATATATATAATGTTTATTTTCTTATAAATATACATTAAAAAAAGTTTATTTACCTTTAAATTCTCTATGCCAAAATCTTAATAATATTGTATATTATTAACTATTTTTCACATAAATACATATACATAATATTTAAATTTACTTTTAGAAAAATATTTGGTTGGGCCAATATTCCAGTCGATCTAGTTTGGATTAGGTTGACTGATTGCATATCAGTCCAAATTGCCCGATCCAGATATGCTTTAGATTAATCAGACTCCCAAATCAATCCTCCGAACGGAGGATTTGATCTTATTGTTGCACTGCAGTTAATAACCGTCAATTATCTAGCATTTTATTTTGTATTAACATATAAATACTCATATGTATGTATATTAATCCAACGTGTGTGTTGATTCAATAATAAAAAAGGGGACTGCTGTAGAGATTCTTAGTGAAAAAACATTGTTTTGTAGTAATTTTCATCTACTAAAAAAAAAAGTCTACAATATTCATCCTTCATTTTCCAATTTATGACAAGATGATAGAAACATCATCAATGCATGGCTTAAATTATAATTTATACATGTCTACCAATTTGTGGTGATGGGCCCCTCTTACTTACCATATGTGGACGTAATCAGTTTATTGAAAAAGGAAATGGTGACCCATGTTTGAAATTTGAATAGTGGTTTTTGAATGGGATTAAAGCTTTTGATTTCAAAAGGCCCATAACTCCATTACCCATTCAATTATTTTGACAAATTTCTTCAATTGTACTCCATAATCATTTTCAGCCCTATATTTTTCCATGGATCAAATTTATTTGAAACAAAGACCACTTGGTTACTTGATTCAAGATTTTTTTTGAACATGATTTATCTACAAAATAACAAAATTATTAACTTTGAATTATTGTTTGAGTAATTTAATGTTTCAACTTTCAAGCCTTTACATCCAATCCTCACACTATTTGAATTTATATTATATGGCGAGTAATCTAGGTGCACGGATACTTCTTTAAGCTTTATGTACTTGTACATGACACATATCATATTTGATACTTTTATTCGATATTTTATACAATATTACTACTATTTTATTTTTTAAAATTGTTGACTTCTGAATTATACACATTTTCTAAAAAATAATCTATGAGTTCATAAATAAATATAAATATATTGTATTTATGTATTCGTATTAACGTATTGTATTGTACCAATGTCTCAAGTTGTACTCATCATATCAGTTCTTCATGTTGACTAACAGCTTTCATCAATCCAAAGCACCAAATTAGTGCTTTTAACAATGTGTTAAAACTGTTTTGATTAGGTTTAAGGTGCCGAATATACTGAAAAATAAAGAGTATCGAGGTCAGATATTTCTGCAATTGAGCTCGGATGCTCGTATAAAATGCATTACCTAATGATAGAATATATGCCTTTTTTTTGTGATTTTTTATGTACTCTTTTATAATGGGTTCCTAGGGCTACTAATAGTAAGAGTGGTCTGGTTAGTGTTCAACTGACAGTACAATCAAGCATTAAATGTTGCACACTACCCTATGAGGGCAGACTTTTAGTTGGGATGTACTATCTCTCGTGATTCTACTGCAAGTTACTTTTATTTTAGTATTATCTGCCGCCTCAATGCACTTAGCTTGAATTGCTAGTCCTATCTCTCAGCTTATTTTATTCAAATATTGAGATCGGTTCTGCCGATGGATAATTTTCGGGTTGGACTACGCTTACGGTCACCCGGCCCAGGTGTTCTGCATACTTCTTGCTCGGCTCTCGTATGTTCCTACTTCTGGGATTTGCTTTTCGCCCGCAATTCTTTGACCCGAGTACTTGAATCAGCTATTTCTTCATTGAGCAATAATATTCAATTATCATTTCGTACATCCCGGATGTCAACACTTCATGGTGGTTTATTCGCAATTTTAAGGCAACATGAGGACAACAAACTTAATAATAATAATAATAACAATATTATTATGATATACTATATCTTGTTAATAGATAGCATAAATATACTTTTTCAATAATTTATTATGCGGATATTTTATTATTCTTCCCATAAAAGGCCCTAAATAAGAGCCAAATGGCGGTGGATGACTGGTAATTAGGATAATGAAATGAAAGAGGGGATGACACGTATTGGTGGTTGAAAGTGGGCCCACTTCGGACCCTTTGACAAGGATTTAAGTTCAACCGCCCTCGATTCCATTTTTATTTTTTAATATTTCATTTGCAAATTTTCTTTTTGTATTTATTCAAAATAGAAAAGGATTTTTTTTTTTGTTCGTCAAATATTAAAATAATGTATTAGTAATCAAAACCAAACAAAAAAATGTACATCATCAACCTTTTAGAATTACACAATTGATTAAGTAGAACAAAATACTAAAACATAAACAATGTGTAAAACTGATAAATGTAACAAGACACTCATGAATTTGACTTGACTATTTATTATTATTATTTTTAAAACGAGCAGAGCTTGAATTCATTTAATTAATTAATTGAGTTTGAGTCAATTTGGTAATGCTTCAAAAGTAATTTTTAATAGTTAAACTCGTTTAGACTTGAACTTCGTTCGTTGATGTTAATAAATAACTTAAATTCATGTTTGATTACCGACTCGATTAGCTAATGAACCTTAAGATCACGAGCTTGAGATTGACTCAGCTCATTTACATCTCATTAATGAAATAATCATACAAACAATAAAAAAGAACAAACGTTGCAAATACAAGAATAAAACTAACAATCTAAAATCAACAAAGTGAAAACTAATATACAAAGTAAATAATGTCTAGTCAAATAATTTATCGCCACTAACTTTATTGTAGCCTATAATCCTTTTTCCATAGATAACATAATTGGATAAATAACAAAAAATTATATTTGTTAAGTTGTATTATCTTTTCTTTCTAAAATGATGTTCACTTGTGTATTCTATAATTAGCGTTTTTAATAAGAGAATAATTAAATAAACTCGTTACAAGCAACTTAATTAGCATATTTAATTGATTACATTTCTCAATAAAATTCAATTTGCTAGTAAACAAATGAGTGTATTGTGCATCAACTTTATGACGCATATGGAACTATGGTTTACGTAACCCCATCGAAAAAACAAAAGAAAGCAAACAATGACAAAAAAATTCTATCGAGGGCAGTTCAGTAATTTCTCTGCCTCTTCCCCTCATTTCATCTCCTCCATCCCCTGCATACAAATCCCACTTTACAGAGCTCTCTCTACACTACACTCCTCAATTTATGTAAATCTGAGTAAAGAAACAAAGTGAAAAAGCCAGCTTCAGAGTTCTAATGTAAGAGAAAAGTGAGAGAGATGGCTTCTTCATCTAGAACCAAGATCAGCAAACTCCTCGCATCCTCGAAACGGGGTCGTTTAGCCCTTCCAAGTGGGCGCGGATCCCGTTCCTTCTCGAGCTCCGCCGCTGTTGCTGCCTCTCCGCCTCCCTCTGCGCCGCCGTCTCCGGGGGCGGAGGTGCTGGGTGGGTCGAGTATTTTGGATATGGTAAAGGAGTACGTGGATTACCGGAAGAATTTGTACGGTGGGCTCACGCACAAGGCATTGCTTGTTGATGCTGTTGGTACCCTCGTTGTCCCTTCCCAGCCCATGGCACAGGTATTTCTCTTTGCTTCTTTTTTTTTAACCTTTTTCTTCCCATGATTATGCTGGCGGTGAGAGTTTGGATTTTGTGGTGATTGTCAGCGTTTCAATCTGTTTATTTGGTTATTTATTGTGGTGTTTGTGTTTGTGGATTCATTTTGTGGCCTACCCACTGAAGTTTCTTGTTAAAATGCTTGTGGTGATTGCAAATCCATTTTTGCTGTGTTAGTGATGGCTATGCATGTATTTGATAATGGAAGAAATATAACATTTAGGGTGGTGAATTGAAGACTTTTCTACAGTTTTTGTGCTTCCACATACTATTATAACTGTTATATGGTTTCTGATTAAGTCTGTTTGGGAACCATATTTACTGTACTTGCTAGATCAGACTTTTAGCTTCTGTAGATCAGCCCACAGCTTGGCAAAAGTCTTTTGTGGGCTACTCTTATTTTGTCCCCTTCTTTCTCTGTTTGTGTACCCCATTCATGGGTTTTTTATGTTCTGGTATTACTTGTAAGTTTCCCTTCGAATTCGAAGGCTTTGTTTCAAGTTTTTGTTTAGTGCTTGCTTCCTTATGTGATTTCACTTTCATTTTTTGTTGTTGACCGTTGGAATACATTTCGTTCTGGAATGGGAAAGCAAAAGTGTTGGCATGTCATCCTTGTGCTTTTCTTTTGGTAAATTTTGTGTTGATCATGTAATTTATTCATATTGTTTAACAACAAAATCAAACCAGTTCTGAACTAAACCTGATATAGCCTGTATCATTTGAGATATTAGTATCTAGTGATATCTTTTTCTCTTGCTTTCATTTTCACCTGTCACCATGTTGTTTCCATAAATGTACAGATTTGTGTCTCCATTGGTGCAGACATATTGGTTTATATTGATCTCCAAGGCAGTCAGAACTTACCTAAATTGTGGTTTTCTATGTAGATTTATCGACAGATTGGTGAAAAGTATGGAGTCCAGTACTCGGAAAATGAGATATTGAGCAGATACAGATGGGCATATGAGCAGCCTTGGGGCAGATCCCGCCTCAGGTGATATTCTTGCCTTTCTTTACAAATAAAATGATAAATGAATTAGTGGGACATCATACTTTACTTAAGGCTTCATGTTTATTAATCATTGCATGATCTTTGAATTTTCTATAAATTTAAAGGTTAAAATAAGAGTTAGAGTGCTGCATAGCTGTATTTCTTCTAATTTTTATTTACCTGATATTTCATTGTCCAAAAGTTCCATAGTCGTTAGTTTCAACAGTTCTGGCTCTAGTAGAAACACTTCTAACTCTATACGTTATTTGGTAATTTGCAGATATGTGAACGACGGGAGACCATTTTGGCAGTATATCGTCAGTTCATCAACCGGCTGTTCAGACTCTCAGTATTTTGAGGAGCTTTATAACTATTATACCACTGACAAGGTCGTTTGGCTAGAGACTTTTCATTTGTATATTATGAGTTATTTAATGCCATCAAGAGCAGGGCACTTTTGGTATAATTTTATGCATATAAGATGGACTTTACAAAAATAACATTTAAGGTTTAGCCGGCCCTGATTACCGTAGGACCCAAGTAGTTGTTAAGAACTACAAAAGCCCCCTTGCATTAATATTTGCTGTAATTTTTATTATTTTCCTTTTTTTAACACGAGGGGTTTATCTTGTGTTCTTGCTAATTTCAATCAGGCTTGGCACCTGTGTGATCCTGAAGCCGAGCAAGTCTTTCAAGCCCTCAGAAAAGCAGGTGTAAAAGTGGCAGTCGTGTCCAACTTCGACACTCGATTAAGGCCTCTGCTGAGAGCACTTAAATGCGATCACTGGTTTGATGCAGTGGCAGTGTCTGCCGAAGTAAATTGACTCACTCATCCCCAAATTTCCAATTAACTTAAAATGCTCCAAGTTTATGGTGATCCAATCTTTGTTGACTTTGGTGTGTAAATATTGCGATTGTCCAATTGATATTCTGAAAAACAGGTTGAGGCTGAAAAACCGAATCCCATGATATTCTTGAAAGCTTGCGAGTTCTTGGGAGTACAACCTGAGGATGCAGTGCACGTTGGGGATGACAGAAGGAATGATATATGGGGTGCTCGAGATGCCGGGTGTGATGCCTGGCTTTGGGGTAGTGATGTAAACTCTTTCAAAGAGGTATGTTGTGTCCGAATAATTAAACCGTTGGCTTCACCATAATTTTTCCTCTTGATTATACTTTATAGTGTTACTTACCACAAAATATTCTTTGAAGCGTCTATTACAAAAGAAAGCCAGCTATAGTTGGAGACTGCAAATAGCCAAATACACTTACCTCACTTTATATATACCTCTTTCTGTACTTTGTCACAAATCTAAGTTTTATTCAAGGATAGAGTTTTTTGCTGGTTTGTAGTAGAATAACCTAATAACTTCCTTGGGCACTTTTCTGAATTTGCTGTTAAACAGATTCTGTCATTACTGTAGATCGGCTTGAAACTTTCAAACCATGGTCTTAAAGTTTCAAATTTTTGTTTAGATTCTCGATTTCAACGGATGACCATGTTCTTTGTTCGGTTTCGATTGCCAGGTTGCTCAGAGAATAGGAGTTGAGGTGTGACAATGGTTCGTTTGGTAATTGTGTTTGTTCTGGAGGCTTCTATGTCCAGATCACAATGTATATATTGTTTTTCTTTTCTGCTGTATGGAGGTGAGATAGAGAGATACCTATGTAGATGTTAGAATAAAGAGAGAAACTAATAGTTTGTGGACTTTATGGTTATGTGATGTTCCAAAGGTTTTCTCCTGCATGTTTTATTAGAGAATATAGTGTTGCATATGTCCTAAAGCAAACTGAGACTTCACTCAATTGGCAATAGGCTTTTCTTTTTAAATTTAAAGGCTTTATTTGGATGATGAAGATGATTGGACCAAGAGAACTGACTGTGATTTTTTTTAATATGAATATAAGTCAGTACATAACAATTTTTATGTAAAATGTTTATAATGTTTGCATTTATAGGGTATACATCAATAATTTATTTATGCATATTTGACTCCATATAAGATCATATAAACCATGTATACACAAAATATTGTTATATGTAACACTGTTCTACTATCAAATGTGTAATTGTGTAAATGACTATGGACAGAGGTAGTGTTTAATTGGTGAGCAATTGTATAAATGACTGATTGGGAGGATAAATGTTATGTTTAATTGGTGAGTATAAGTAAAATTCAATCTGTCATTATTGATCATCAACTCTATTTAAAGTTTTACTCTGAAAAAGTAAAATACATAAAACTAAATAGGTTTTTATCGATCACTAATTTTTTGCCCGTGCATTTGCATAGAAAACTATACGATAGAGGGAAAAAAACAATTGTAAAAATCATAACATAATTATTGAAAAAAAGTAAAGAATATTTAAATATTATTAAACACTTCTTTATATACAACGTTCGTGATTTTTCTATCGTCACAATCTCCATAACCACGAATCGTTATCTTCAGACTCCTCCGATTTGTGACTCTAGATAGTGCCACATACAACTGTTTGTGCATTTGCTAGTTTATATTTTAAATGTACCTTTGAAATTTGAATATGTTGTTGTTTTGTTAATAACTATTTGGATAAATCAAAATTACATATATCACTTATAAATTAGTTTTTAAATGATTAAGTGTTCGCGAATAAAAGCTTGTTCCAGCTCGTTTATCTGTCAATCGAGTCAAGTTCAAACATAAAATTAGGGTTGTTTAAAAGTCGAACAAACATGAGTTTGTTCACGAATGTTCAACAATGTTCGCAATCATTAATGTAACATAATTTTATTTCTTTTATATTTATATATATGACACTTTTAAGAAAATTAATATAAAATATGAAAGAAGTTATTTTATTTATTTATTTATTTCAAACTCAAACGAGTTTGAAATAACAAATGAATTAATCAAACAATTCTAAAAAGTTTATTTACTAAATTATTTAAATGCGAACGAGTTTGAACTTTGACGAATAATTAAACAAATGAGCTCGAACATAACATGAACAATGTTCAGACACAATCGAGCACAAGCTCAAGATGATCAAGTTTGACTCATTCGGTCCAATAACTAGACCTTCTATCCCTAATCTATATATATATATATAAAGAATTACTATTTACTAAAAATAGTAGCAAAAAAGTCAATGAGCATTTAATGCATACTTTATTTGGAAACTTTTAAATATATGCATTAATTGCTTTAATATATACATATTTCCAAATCATATATGATCAAAAAGATTTTTTTCTTGAATAATTTTATTAACATATGCAATTTTTATTGATATTCATTATAATAAACTATAATTTGATTTTTCATAATTGGTGTTGATAATATTTTAGTCAACATACCTATGAAAACAAATTTTAAGTCTTAACCATAATATTATTTTTTTTTTCAAAAATGCTGACTTTCATCCTAAGATATTTATAAACAATCGTAACATGTTAAATAATTCTCCCTCTAACTAATTAGCCAAAATCCAGTTGGTGAATAATATTTTTCGATAATATTTTTTAACCTTTATTTAATTATATAAGCAAATAATTTCTTTAAACTAAAATAGTTTACCATTTAAGAGATAATGATCACATCATTAAATAATTTATTAACGGCTAAATAATAAAATTAAAATATATTAACTATTCTTTACAGTTTCAGTATTTGATTTATTTGTATATTATTGTCAACCATGATAATTTTATCATTTTTTATTTTTGTTTGTTTCCATAATGAATTTATTGTAAAATATATATTTATATTGCATAGTATGTTAAATAAACTAATAAAACCTTAGGATGCAAATTAGAAAAATTTCTTGATTATATAAGGGTTTATTATTTGACAATTTGCTAAATCAAATTTTTTTAATTATTATGAGATTTTTTTTTTTTAAAAACATGTGTGTGTATTTTATAAACATTTATACACAAAATTTTATTTTAAACTTCATTACATAAACTAAGAAGAAGTAGACTACTTCTATAACTTTTATAAATAATAATAATGACATTATATGACAACAAATATTATAATAAAATATTAATTGAGTATTAAATGGTGAACAAGAATAATAGTAATTTTTTTTATATCGATGAATAAATATATATTGTAAAATTAAATTTATATTAGTATAACGTGTAAGCAGAATGATATATTAATTAATATGTCAACATTATGACTAGAATAAATATCAAAGAAGTGAAAAATTGATGATGCAAATTGTCAAAACGTACAAGCCCTATAGAAATGACTCAATTAATATATGTGTCCCGTGCCGCACGGGCTATGCACTAGTAAGTAAGAAGTTAATTTTAAGATAAACCTGGAAAAAACTGATCCGACCCGTTTCCACGACCCATTTCTAACCGGATATTGGAAAAAAAAAAAAGAGGAAGAAAAGGGGAAATGCAGTCTATGCAGATGTTTTTCTTGAATTTGGTAGGCGGGAAAATCTCCAAAACAGCAAAAACCCTAATTTGACCCTTCATCTTGGCGTTTCCCTCTCAAGCTAGCCGGAGACTGTGAGTGAGAAATTTGAATGGACAGGATACACGTTTCCGTGAGAGCGAGGCCTCTCTCCGCCGACGACGTGAAGGCCAGTCCCTGGCGCATTTCCGGGAACACAATCTTCATACCCAACCAATCTTCCAAATTCGATTTTGGTACGCTTGAATTACGTAATTTTGATATTCTGTTTGCTGAATCTCGTTCTCTTTTGTATGGAGTAGGATATGCTTTTTTTTTTTTTTTTTNTTCTCAATTTCCTCGGCGTTTAATGGATTTTCATGCTCCACTGTTTCGTTGTTTTCTTCTATTTCTCCTTCTCGAGTGTAGATCAGATTTTTGGGGAGGACTGTAGGACTCAAGATGTATACAGAGCTCGGACTAGGGATATAGTCGAGGCTGCAGTTGGTGGTTTTAATGGTATGTTGGAGATTCAGGTACCTTGGTTACATGTACAATGCTAAAACTTGCTGTCATTTGTTTCTTAATTTTCTGTTGTTTAAAGTTTAATTGCTAAAAGGGGTTTCAGAATTAAATTGACACTCCTCTGTTAGTTAAAAGCATGCAACACTAACAACAGTATACCAACTCCATTGGATATGTTCATTAAGTATGGTTCATGCTCTTTTATTATTGAACTTATTTTTTAATAAATTCCATATATCCTGGCATGCTTTACTGGTTGTCCCTGTTGCTGTTAGGAACTGTTTTTGCTTATGGCCAAACGAGTAGTGGTAAAACACATACTATGCGAGGATCAAGCTCTGAGCCTGGAGTCATACCTCTTGCTGTTCATGACCTGTTTGACATTATACAACAGGTAAGTGTTCCATTCTTTGCTTGTTCGACGCCTTGTAACTGTATGTCATAAACATACCAAATGGTAAGTAGATATGCATATTAGAATGCTATTATTTTGTTCCTTTTTGTTTATTTCTTACATTTTTATCAGTCTTTAATAAAAAAAACTTTAAATTTGGTCATAGGAAACTATGATAGTCTGTGTAGCTTGTGGGACTTTGGTCAGAAATTATGGATTACTAGATCAGTGGCCACCTACTAGAAAATTCGATTACATTAAGGATGAAAAGAAATACTCCTAATTCTGGTCTTAGTTTAAGCTCACTGTAAAATTTTCTTGGCATCAGTGGCATTTGATTGGAGGAATTCAAAAGTTGTGACACATTCTAATATTGTTTTTTTGGGTTTAAGGATATGGATAGAGAGTTCCTCCTTCGCATGTCGTATATGGAAATTTACAATGAAGAAATAAATGACTTGCTAGCTCCAGAGCATAGAAAACTGCAGATTCATGAAAGTATTGAGGTAATAATTTATGGTTTCATTATATTCAACTGAGAGTTGTTACTGAGAAGAAATATATGTAGTTTACACGAAGACATGTGTGGTTTACTTGAGTGTACATTTGTGAAAAATGTAGCGGGGAATATTTGTTGCCGGATTGAGAGAGGAGATCGTAGCTTCACCTGATCAAGTTCTCGAACTCATGGAATTTGGGGAGTGTAAGTTTTTACACTGTTTAATTTATTGTATGTTTCTTATTTTTTTCCCCTTTCCAGTGATAGAGTTTCATTAAAACTTATATAATATAGCTTATGAAACAGAAGTCTCTGTACTCTCCGTCCCTTCGTAAATATGAGAAAAATAGATAAAACTTTAACCTCACTCCAGCATTGCTGATGTTTGTTACCCTTTATTTTTTCTGGTTTTTCATTACGTGTTCACTTAAAGTATGATGTTTTGGACACTCATCTTCTATAAAAATTTGAGAACAATAAAAATAGAAGAAACATGACAACTTTTTGAATCATATTTCCCTGTAATTTGCAGCTCATCGTCATATTGGGGAGACGAATATGAATGTATACAGCAGTCGATCACACACAATTTTCCGCATGGTATTTGTGCTATTACCTAGTTACTGCCACATTCATGACTTATCAACTGACTAATATATGTTTGTTTGATATAGATTATTGAGAGCAGGGAGAGAAGTGGTGATGTGGCAGCAGAGTTCTCATGTGATGCTGTTCGAGTTTCTGTTTTGGTATGAATCATCTTTCCGTTTCTTCATCTCAAACTATAAAATTTATGTATTTTCACTGAATTGAATGGCTTTTCAATTCTATCTTTCCGACATTCTTAATAAGGTGAACATACACATTTTCTATTATATAAATGCAAAATATACTGATTTTGTGGTTATTAATTTAGTGGCACCATGAAAAGTGAGAACAATCCTTTTATCTACTACTTGAACCATATATGGAACATTAATGGAATTCCTTTGCATGAGCATTGAGTGATATGGAAGCATAACTTTAGTTCCATAAGGCTCTCTGGTGTGCTGTGCCTCATATTCCTTCAGAATTAACTTCCAAATGGTTAAATG
>BKCP01000558.1:102136-113823 GCA_008636005.1 Striga asiatica | reverse complement strand
AAAAAACTTCCAAATGGTTTTTCTTTGTCTGCTTCCTTCTTCTGCAGCACTATTGCTGGGGACCTTTTGTTTCTTTTCGGGTTGGATCTATTTGTGTTGAAATTTAGTTCTTAATGATTCTAAAAGAGGCTTCAGTGTCATCTTCAAATGCAGAAAAAATATATTATTTTGGTACAGGGTATTTTCCTTGGCTACTTCCATTCAAACATTTCATTGTTCCGCTATTCTCATGTTCCTGGTCATCCATTCCTTGCTATTTTGTGTGTGTTTATTCTCTCCAGGTTCATCCTCTTGTATACTTACATTTTCCTTCTGGTCCTGGGTCAACTTCTGTAGAATTTGGTGGATCTGGCTGGTTCGGAACGTGCAGCTAAGACTGGAGCTGAAGGTGTTCGCTTAAAGGAGGGCTCCCACATCAACAAAAGCCTGATGACCTTAGGAACTGTTATAAAAAAACTGAGTGAAGGTGCTGAGAGCCAAGGGTAAGTATAAATTACTACTGAGCTCATTTACTCAGACTATTATAGCAGTGATGTATTACCCAAAATATTGCAGAGGGCATGTCCCTTATCGAGACAGCAAACTCACGCGTATTCTGCAACCAGCATTGGGTGGGAATGCAAATACTGCCATAATTTGCAATATTACACTTGCACAGGTGATTTTGAGAATTACCTTTCCTTGAAATGATATAAATCGTTATGTTGATTTCTTGAAGAAAGGTCAAAGGATTATCAGTGATACCGAATTTTTATTGGATTCACTTGTAGGTTACGAATCTTACAATTCTTTAAGATGTACTTATCGATATTGCCTTTCATCCTTATGTCTTTTTTTATCTGGTGTATGCTTTTAGTTAGTTTCTTATCTGAAGCAAAGAGATCAATATTATATTACAAGGTAATTAGTGCCTTTGAAAATTGAATGTTGGTTGAGGTTGGGACGATGCTCCAGGGTGAAACCAGAACTAGACCGAGTTTGAAAATGTTGCTGGAAGCTTGGCCCTTTGTTATACTTAAAATGCTTATTTGTTTCTCTTAGTCCTATTTACATATTGAATTATTCATATGGGACTTTGGAATTTAAAGCTTGAGGATTTATCTTCTTTCTAGAGAAATTTGAGCTGTTTTTCTTTGTGTGCCTGTGCAACTGTTGATGCTCATCCATCCTGTGCTTGCTTATAATTGCAGATCCATGCTGATGAAACTAAAAGTAGTCTTCAGTTTGCTAGCAGAGCATTGCGCGTGACAAACTGCGCTCATGTCAATGAGGTAATACCCTTGAGTGACAACCTCCTCATAATTGTACTCCTATAGACGTTAATCACCATCTTTGAATATATATAGCTTTAACCTGAAATTATTTTTAGTACCAATCTTCTCACTTGTTTTCAGGATAGGTTATCTGGAAACCTGTCTCTTTGTTACTTCAGAGTAACTTCCTCTCTTCTGTTACTGTCGTTGTAGTTGATCTTGTCTTATTGTAATGGCAGATACTGACTGATGCTGCGTTGCTAAAACGTCAAAAGAAGGAGATTGAAGAACTTCGAGCTAAATTGCTGGTAGGTATTGTGTTAGGACGGCATCACATGTTTTTTAGTTACTACATTAGTGGTCATGGTAGCTGATGCCCGAGCTCTATGAACGATAGGCTAAAAATAGGTTCCTCTATCTTCACCATTGACCAAAGGAAACTAGTGAGGCATTTCTGTTTGCTTGTTCACAGGGTTTACATTCCGAACATCTTGAAGAGGAGATATTGAATCTGCGGAATACTTTGCTAAAGGTACTTCTTCATTTTTCTACCATAAATTAAGTCGCATGCATATGTTAAGGGATGTTATCCTTTGGTAGAGTGAATTGGAGAGAGAGAGAATCTCTTTAGAGCTGGAGGAAGAAAAGAGAGCTCAGGCTGAACGCGAGAAGAGGTTACAAGAGCAAGCCAAGAAAATAAAAAACTTGAGTTCTATGGTACTTTGTGCAAACAGAGAAGAGAATAGTGACGTCTACAAGAAGGTATGTAACTGTCTAAATGTATCTTTAATGAATATTGACTTAGCCTTTGTTTTCTCTTTTAAAAGGTTTATACATAGGATCTTTTGTTGAAATTAAATAGTTTATTGTCTTCTCATTATTTATGGTAAGAAAAAAAGCAAGTTACAGTAGATTATTATAGCTGCTGTCATGTCCTACAGTGACTTCATAGATCCAGTTGCCTTCAATTCGAGTTGAAAGCATCTGTTACTTCTCAGAAACCTTTTGCTGTCATGATGAAAGCTAATGCCGTATTTTATTTTCCTTTCCTGTCAACTCTTCAAACCTGGATGAACCATTTTGATGCTTCATGGACAAGAAGCATGCATATGCCGTCACCCTCTATGCTTTGTTCTCCATGACACTCTTTTCCGGTTTTACCATTCTTTCTCAAAATGTGTGACTAACTATACTATTGTTTCTGATTCTAACGATCAGGAGATGGGAATCTTCTTGCATAGGTTTGTCTCTAATAAATTAGAAGAAAGTAAAAATAATAACACTTATCCGCATGGTTGTATTGTGTGTGTTCTGAATGGTAGGCAAAAAGACGCGATACCTGGTGCCCTGGAAATCTTGCAAGGAAGAATTTAAAAGAGGTAACAGTTTTACTTCTCCGACAACGAGTTACAAAACTCATGCTTTCACATCTTTTTTGACCACGTGTTGATGCATAAACGGAAGCAATTATCATTTTTCTAGTTGAATTTTGTTTCTTGTTGAAGTTGGAAGTGTATTAATGTTTGAGTATACAACTTCAAATAATGTTTTATGGCAACATGCTATTTTAGTTCTTATACGGTGTGTGCTAGTATTTGCAGTTGTTACTGATGAGTGACAACATATATTTTCAGACAACCTGATTGGACTTACTGTGAATTTGTTTCCACATCATATGGATCCTTTTATTTTAGCAACTGGTTGCCTTGAGATCTTAAGACCTCCATATATTCTGTATGAACAACATTTGTTTGCCTTTAACATTTTAGTAGTTACTGCTTTACTAATGTCCATGAGAATCCATTGACATTCTTCCTTTTTGCTGTAGTTGTCACCTGTAGTTGAAGAGCACCTCTCAGAAGTGAAATCAGCAGGAACAGCAGTGGGGTCACTTCTTCCTTTTGAAGAGTTAGTTAAAGAAGAAAGTACTAATGAGCTCAGAAAACAAGACGAAGACTGTAAACGCAGTGCTTTGGAAGATCCTAGTCTTCCTGATCCTCATGCTCTGCTGCATGTTACCAGTAGGCGAAAAGTTGCACCCAAGAAACAAAGTTCAACTATGGTTCTAACATGCTATATATTTTTCCTTTACATTTTTAATTTTCTCTGGGGATTAACTGCTTCTTTTGCAGGAAAGCGATGGCTTTGCTGAGCTGCAAGCAGATTATGAAAATCTGCTTATAGAATTCGAAACTCAAGTTAGTTTTTTCTTTATTCATTTTTATACGTGGTGACTGTGTTTAAGCTCTCTTTCTCATCACTAGCCTTTTCGTTCTATAGCGGATAATGAGTGACATCCAAATTGATCAATTAATGTCGAAGCTTGAGGTGGCTGATCAGAAATGCAAAGAGTGTGCTGTACAGAACATAAATTCTTTATCCCATAAAGATGGAACTGGAAGTTTGAGGGACTCAGATGCTATACTTGTGATTAAACAGCTTCAAGAAAAGGTTTTCCCTCGTGTTTTGCTTTTGTTCTCTAATGTTCTCGTTGTTTTCTTTCATGTCATTTCTGCTGAGTAGAGAATATTGTGGATAAGTGAAACAAGTGAAATACACAAGTTTTCCTCCTGGGATCTTATGTGCTGTAAACTCTATCAAAATTGATATGCAGATTGCTGTTTTGGAGATGGAGAAATGCTCAAGCCAGAAGCAACTGGATTCTGTTGTCGATTTGGCAACTGAGCAAACTATATCTGCACAGGAGAAATATGAAAAGGTTCAAGTTCTGACCTTCAGAGGCAATCGAACAATTCCTTACTGTTGTATGGATTAGAGAAATTTCAGAGCTTTGATACAGTCATGTAATTGAGTTAACAGATTTGAACTTTTTCTTGATTATATTATCCCTACTGGTCCCTTTTTTACACTACAGTTGAGTAGAATCTTGGTTTATTCATCTTCTATGGTTGAATCATCATTAGCTCTAGGTGCTCACTGGTGTATATTTGTTAGTGAAATGGAGATGAAGATTGACCAGGGTTTATTGCTTATTTAGAGCTTAATTTAAGCTAGAATTTGTCTAAACAGGGGCCTAGAAGTGGATTAATGGATAGTGAAATGTGATACATCAATGGTAGTAGATACCTCGAAACTTGGCACTTGGCAGTATTAATTGAAGTTTGAGAAACTTTCTGTTGTGACCTGAGATTGTTTGGTTATGTAATCATAATGCATTTGAAGTTGCAATATATTGCTTCTGTGCTAACTTTAATGTTTAAATACAGCTTTGTGAGGAACTAATACTTGCACGAGAAGAAGCAACTCAAGCACATGACAACCTTGCTCTGGCAAATCCTTGCATGGTAGGTGGCTAGAGGTTCAATATATGCATGAGTTCCTGTTCAGAATTTGTTTCAAGGAATTTATTGTCATTAACCATTTTCCAGGAAGATTCAAATTGGTTGATCAGTTTATTAACGGAGGCTGAGGAAATAAAACTGGAATTTGAAAATTCAAGGAATATTATTTGGTCGCTCTCCTCTGTAGTGGATGAACTTCGCAGTTTCTTATCTGTGACGCCAGACCTGATTCATGTCAGTGAACACTTTCTTGCATTTTTAACTATGAGTCTGCACAAAAAGAAAGAATTGTTTACTTCGTTACTTATGCACTTAATGTTGGAAATCATTCCTCTCATGTAGCAGTGTTATTTGGCGATGTACAAACAACATTAACTTGTTATGATTGACAATTTTTTCTATCCATAATTTTGTATTGCATGTGCAGGACCTTCGTCCTTCTGTTTCCCAGACAATGGTTCAAATAGAGTCATTAGCAAGGAACCACAATAAGGCACAATCTTTCTTAAGGAACAAAGTTTGCGAACTTGAAGATGAAAAAGTATTTACCGTAGTTTTTAGTTTTTTCTTTTGTTTTGCTTGTTCATATTTCGTAACGTTAACTGATTTTGCTTATTGTTGTTGAGATATAGCTTGTTCTTAGCAATCAAGCTTCAGATCTTCGTAGTCGGATAGACGAATTAAATTCAGAAGTTCAAGAATCTAGAAATGCATTCATGGTGAGTTTATTTACTTCATTTTCACCTTTTTCTTGTTTGCATAGTCGGCAATTTCTTACCTTTCCAATTCTTTTCTGAAGGAACTTAACAAGAAACAGGAAGCTGAAAAGACAGAATTTCAGTGTCAACTTCAAATGCTCCAAATGGAAATTTCATCGTTATCAACATGTGCCCTAGCGAAAGAAAAAGAAAATATCAGAAAGGAATTGGAGAAAGCAAAATCAAAATTAAAAGATACAGAATTCAAGCTCAAGAATGCTGTACAGGATAAAACAAAGCTCGAGGTCTAACCCAATGTTTTGACTTATTATTTCCATATGCTTTTTCGTCTAGAAGTTTTACTCATGAATGCACTTTGCTTGATCTCAGGGTGAGAAGGCGTGTGCAGAGAGAGAACTTAAAAAAGTGCAAAGCCAGAAGGCTATGCTTGAGCGTGACATGAGCAAGCGCGAGTCTATTATTGGCAGAAGACGTGATTCAATTATGGACAAGGGCTCAAATATTTTTGATTATAAACGTAACAAAGGGTCTAATTTGGCTGAGCTGGAGGTGATCAGATATATGCAAATGAAATATTACACTATGTACAGAATTATTGCTTCAATAAACAGCATTATATTTTTGCAAGTCCCTGACCAGCATGTTTAGAATGGGTGAGAACTTGGAGAAAATAGTTAGAGAGATCTCATAGGTGGCACCATATGTAAATTAATGTTGATCGTTTTAAGCACGGATAATTTTCATTAGTTCCATGTAGTTCTTTGAGGGGGAGGAATGGAAAGAGGATATAATGCATTTTTCGAACTTTTGATTGTTTCATTTATTTATTGTGCAGTATGTCTGTCTTTCCTTATAACATTAACCATACGTGCTGTCTTTCTAAATAGGAGTACAAGAAGATGGAAGTGCTAGCTTTCGAGATGGAGGCCACAATCGCATCGTTAGAGGACCAGTTGGCAACAGCAAATGAGGAAAAAGATATAGCCACCTCCAGAGCTGAGAGTCTGGCTGTCGATTTGCAGTCATTGTCGGATGAATTGTCATTATCAAATTCAGAGTCGAGTGCACTGAAGGAAGAAGTTTCAGTTCTTGTAAGCTTTTGTAGATTGAAACTCATGTTTCTAGAAATTATTTGTTATAGTAATGTTTCACTTATTTCCTTGGAATGCTTATTAAATGTTACTAATTTATTCAAGTTTTTACCTTGACAACATTTCAGAGAACATGCCTGGAAGAATCAAGGTCTCATGTAGAGGAATTGGAAAGTTTACTAAAAACGTTATCAGAAGAAAAGGAGGACTTGTCAATGGTATCCTAAAAAATAATATTAGTTAGAAACGCTTTTAACATATTCATTGTTTCTTTGGTGCTAACTTTTATTTTTGCTCCCTGCAGCAATTCACTGAGGCTCTTTTGGCTATGGAGGAGGAGAAAGCAATATGGTCATCCAAGGAGAAAGCTTCTTTTGAAGTCATCGGAGAAAAGGAAAAAATGTACACTTCTGAAATTGTTTCACTATCACAAAAGTTGTCAGAGGTAATCTTTTCTAGACACTTGACACTTGTGATATTTTCATTAAAAGAACTCAAAGATTTTTGATTTTGTTTTTTATGGTTTGTATCTAGATGAGGGGGTCCTTACTTTTGTGGCCTATATCTACTGTATCTCATTGTCTAACGAAGTTGACATTTATTTATAATTTGGTGCTATTAGGCAAGAAATGAATTGGAGGATTGTAGAAAAAACTGCGAAGATCATGAACAGTTGCTACAAAAGTTGGAGGAAAATGCCGCTTTGCAAAAGCGGTGCAGGTTTGTCCTGCGTTCTGATGTTTATTTACAAAATATATTAGGAAGTCAACTTCTTTGTAAATGAAGATTTTACCATCCAAAATCTCAAAATCTCTCCACCGATTCGTTTTTTCTATGTTGCATGCGCATATGATATGACTTGTTTGTCATTCATTCTGATGCTCAGATGCTTTAATGATAAATTATCGGAAATCAACCCCACAAATGAACAAAGTGTTCCCGATGATCCAAGCAAAAGATCTCCAGAGGTAAGATATTATTTTCGTTGCTTCTTTTTTGTTCTTACCCAGAGCTTTGGACTTTTTTAGCTTATTATGAATGGAGATCAAAACATTCTTTCAGATTTCTAATTCCCAAATGAGCTCTGAGTGCCAAAACCCATACGAAGAAATTGAAGTCTTACGATTGGAGATGAGTGGTCTTAGAAAAGAAAGGCAGTATTTATTGTCCCAGGTTCAAGAATTGGAAGCAAGACAGCCTGTTTTGCAAGATGACACTCAGGTTTTAATATTTTCTTCACAACCAAATCAAGAACTATATTCACTTGCCTGGAATCTCATTTACTGCCTTTCAAGGAGAATATTATGTAGATAACCATTTACCAACTAGACTACTTTTTTGATAAGGCTCAAGCACAACAATAAATCTTGTAGTTATCTCATTATATTATGACGAGGGAAAATGACAATCTAATTAATTATTGTTTTAACCACAAATTGGTCACCTGATAATAATTTACAGGTAATAACGTTAAAACACGACCTGGAGCAGCAGAGTTTCAGACTTACTAGCATGGAGGAAAAGATGCATAATGTAAGGGATACCTTTTTCATGCACACAGAAGCTTTTTAGCTTGATAAAATATATTTAAAAAAGAAGCACCCCACCACAAAAAAATTTAGGTGGCATTTGAATTTCATGTTATCTGTTGCTTTAAAGATACAATTTCCTCTTTTGTCAATAAGCTATATGAATTCTTTTATTTTTAGGTTTATTATTATTATTATTATTGTGAAAAATATGCGATTCATCTTTTTAAGCATCACCAGAATCGGATTAATAGCGACATGGAGAAGATGAAACTCAGGATGAGACTCCACTGCACTCAGGCAAAACTCGACACGTTTCGCGTTAGATACCGGGAGTCGGTGGACGAGTTAGAATATATGAATAGGAAATTCGAGTCCGCTTCTAAGAAGCTAAAGAAAGAGTTGGCTATGTATGGTACTGAAGTTTTGCACCTGAAGAAGCAACTTGCTGGTTTTAAAAGACAATGACAAATGCCCTTTGGTTTTTTTCACCTCATTCATTGTAACTACGTAATTTCAGAAGTTCTTTTGTTCTATTTTGATTTTTTTTTTTTTGAAAAAAATTGTTCTGGCAATGGGGGATGTTAGTAATATGAAAATAAAGGCTGTAAATTATATATTACTAACTAAATTTTCAATGTGTTGTAATTACTTCATCTGATCATACGAAACAGGTATATTAAATATTAGATGATTACCATCATAAGGTCCATAGCTTACTTTCAATTTATCTTCTTGTAATTGTTTTGGTACGGTGATGAGTTATTAGTAAAGTGCAACCTACTGAAATTCATTTAGCAGTAATCTTAAAATCATCTACTTGTTGATTACTTTTGGATGATTTGATCAATCTAGGGGTATAAATTGGGCCAAGTTGAGCTCGATTTTCTTCTTATTGATTACTTTTGGATGATTTGATCAATCTAGGGGTATAAATTGGGCCAAAAGTTGAGCTCGATTTTCTGATACTCAGTGCACTCAGTTTGTTTCTTAATATTAACGTGCAGAGTTATAATCTTAATAAACCAAATTACAAGAATTATATAAAAATTATTATTTTGAAACCTTAACAATTTTTAATGAATCAAGTTCAAACTAAATGAGCTCTAAATCGTTTATCAAATAAGTCGTAACGAGCTTGAATTTTAACTAAACGGGCCAAGTTCACAAGTGACTCGTTTTGTTTCGCTGTTATAATCAATATTGATTATTTTTTCTTTTTATTTTTGTCAACTTAATTTTTTTAAAAATACGTTTTTTCAATAAAAACGTATTCTCAAAATACGTGCTTTTGATTTTGGTCCACACATTTTTTTTTGTTTTTATTTTTGTCCACTTAATTTTTTTATTTTTTAATGTGGTTAAAAAACCCTCTAAATGAGTGTCAAACAAAAAGATCATGAATAGTGCTCAATAAGATTTATACACAAGGTTTTAGAACTTAAGAGACTTCCAATCTTGAGACTTATGAACACTACTAAAATTCTTACAAGTAAATTTTATTTTAGTTTGAAGTTATATAATAATGAAGCTTTTACTATTCCAAATTTTTTAATGGACTCCACATCAAAGCTCAAGTGATTTCACCAAATTAGAAGTGACAATGACTAATACGATACGAAACACGAACACGATACGAGTAAAATTAAATACGAATATAAAAATAAAGGTAACGATTAGCACGACACTACACGAAACACAACAGAGAAAGGACGAAGAAAAAATATTAATAAATTTAAAATTAAATTAATATCATATTTTCTTTACAATAAACAAAAAGAGTACAAAAACAACATATTAAAATACCATCCGTACCACCAAACGCAAATGGTCTTTTCACTGTTCGACTTTAACGGGCTTAACTTCGATGACCTTTTCAAGACTTTATTCTATTGGGCCTTTGAATGGAATTTGTTGGTAAGACCAATTAAGTAATCCTTGTTGCTGGGAAATAAAATGACGCTGTCGAGTCGAAAAAAGGTTCATCTCTGCATGAAAAGAACAGACAAATTTATGCATTTGAAACACCCGAACAACGGCCTATTAGCTCAGCTGGTTAGAGCGTCGTGCTAATAACGCGAAGGTCGCAGGTTCGAGACCTGCATGGGCCATTTTAATTTTCATTTTGTATTTTTTCTCATCCTTTTAATTAAAATTTTCCCATATTTTTTCCCTAGCTTCTGGCTCTGGCCATTTCATAAGTTAATAATAGACAAATTGGGAAAATTTTCAAAACATTCATCATAAATTTTTAGTAAAGCATATCATAAAACGATGTTTGATTCCCTTTAGTCACTACATTTATACAACCTGCCAACCCTGTAAAAATTGTCTCACCATATCAAGCTATATCCTGTTGGCCATTCTTTTTATTTTATTTCCTTTTTCCTTTTATAACCCTTTTTATCTGTCTCCTACTTTAGAACACAAGAATAGAACAACCATTTGTCTATCAATCAAATTCCATTCTTAACAACATAAATCTGATTGGCTTATTCCCCGCAAAATGACCATTTTATTTGAGTGTTTCTTCCTATTGTGTCATTTACATAACTATGTAGTCATTGCTTCAAATTGGGACACATCATAACATTTAAAAAATATATATATATATATATATATTTATATATTCAAAGTTAGCTATTGATTATTATTTATAAAACTCAAATCCTCTCCACTTATTATATATTCCTTTTATTATTGTTCCGAGGTACTGTAAACCAGTTGAACCGAGCTCGAGCTTCAGCCTCTGATACTCGAGCTCGAGTCTTTGTGGTTAGTTGGACTTGCTAATGAAACGAACTGAGTTCGACTTTTATCAACACTAACAAGCCAAACTCGAGCCTAATTAACTAGTCGGGCTATAGAAAATTGCACAATTTACTATATTCGAGTTTTGAGTCGGCTCGTTCTAGCTCTGAAAAGTTCGAGGTCGACTTATATATCAAACGAGCTGAGTCAATTCGAACTCACAATCGACTTATTTTATTTAATTAATAGCTGGATGTAAAAGTATAGTTAATCCGGGAGTAATCATCTATATATAATAAAAAAATAACAATAAATTAATATTCATATATATGATATATATATATATATATATATATATATATATATATATATATAGCTTAAAAACACTTATTTTGAAAATTTATCTCATAGTCTCTCATTTCATAAGCGTTTGTTTTGAGGTTTTATCATTTGAACATTATTTATCAAACACGCTCTTAGTTACAGAACCCATGATTTGATGAACAAATCATTAATTGAATAAAAATCTATGGTTTAGTAGCATTAGGAATACGGAATTAATTAATGATCACGACATAGTGTTAGTTGAAATCATGTTATTTCATATGCTAATTTTGGGCTAAAGACATTTAACAAGAAAAAAAGTAGTTGTGGATATGTTTTTCAACCTCATTAATTTGGGCTGAAAATGACAGAAATAGGGCAGGATCATCCTCTCCCATTTTCTCAAGTTTTTTCTTATCCACAAAAGGAATAATAAACACAAAAAAGAAAGTAAATCATACAATTGCATAATCTTGAATCAGATTTGCTAAGAAAATAAATAAATATGTAAATAAATAATAATATCTAAAAGTCAATGAGGGCTTATGGCTTGTGGTGGATTAATTAGGTTACATAATCGGGATTACAATAACATTAGTGGATCTGATCTAATTTTATTGTAATTCAAGTTACTTTTAATTCAAATTGTTTATAATTAATATTTAAGTTATGTGTCTACATAGATGGTCTTTATTTATATATAGATACTAGCTAGTTG
>BKCP01000558.1:90028-100839 GCA_008636005.1 Striga asiatica | reverse complement strand
CCAAAATGAGTTGCTTTGGATAATTGACCGCTAAAATTTATGTTTGGAAATTCAGCGGATCGTAATCAGCTCTTTGTCCAAGAAGCTAAGAGCATCTCCAATGGTATCTTGTCCATTTTGAGTTGCATGGCATGAAGGAAGGAGATTAAGAAATTGTGTCTCGGTTAATGTTAAAGATGATTTAATTTGACATGTGTAAATTTCTAATTGGTTGAAAAGAAGAAATAAATTGAATAAATAATATAATATGTAGTAGAAGTTGTCTAGAAGTAATTCTACATCTAGAAAGACTTCTAGAATTTTTTTAGGCCACGTAGGTTTTCTTGTGCCATGTGGTAACAAAATGAGGCAATCCACATGCCATTAGAGATGCTCTAAAAATTGAAACGTTTCTTGGAACAACATTTTGAGTTAGCGGTTCTTTTTAACAATTTGCTTATTATGTGTTAGTCCTTTTAATATTTAATTATTTGTTGTTACGTGTATCATTGTATAAAATATAATTATGTATATAATTATAAGTGGGAAAATATATATGATAATATATATAATTGTATAGGGAGAGATAATTGAAATTAATTAATATTATTTGAATTTGATTTACAAAATTAAGTTCTTTTATAATTTTTTCATATATACTTTAATAAACTACTGGTGTTGGTGTTGTTATTATTATTATTATTATTATTATTTGAGTAACTGCATTAGCTACTTTATTCAACTTATCTATCTATATATAATAAGAATTACTATTTACCAAAAATAGTAGCAAAAGAATAGGTCAAAATTGAATGCAGCCTATAAATAGTAAGTTTTATTATTTTTTTTATTTTTTTCTTTAAAAATCATATAACATTAAATGTTACTTTAAATTTTGGGCTTTAGTTCATGTCATTATTTAAAAAATAAGGCTTAGATTTATTAAGTGCATATGTTTTTATTTTTATTTTTTTCTTAGAAATAATGAGCAACATTAAAATCTTAGTCTTCATATTTATAAAATCTCAATTCAAAATATAACAAAAGTTTTAGAATCTCGGTCTTTATATTTGTGCTTTTAGAAAAATATTGAACACTAAAAAATATTCTTTAAATTGCATAATCAATCAATTAATTCTATTTTTTTTAAAATTACTATGTTTATTTTTTACTAATATGCATAAAGTAAAAATAATTAATTCATCTTTAGATATATAATTTATAATCTTAATATACTATCATTTGGTGTAGACATTTATTATATGAATCATAAAATATTTTTATTTCATAAAATCAAATATATTTAAAGAAAATAAGAAAATTTCTTCGGATCAATCGAGTGATTGAATTAGGACTGTCTAGGTTGATTGTATTACTTTTAGGTGATATTTAAAATAGTTAAAAAAATTTGACACAACGTGGTTGGTCCCAAGTGACTATGTTATGTAACAGTTCGACCACACCAAATCGATTATTGAACCTAAATATAAATTTTATATTGAAAATATTTTATTACGTGAATGTGATGTAGTCAAACTTGAAATAATCGACTGGTGTTGACGGATTCGAGAGCAAATATTTTAATAAAGCGAACTAGACTGATTATAAACCAGTGCTTGATCCATCCGGTCGGACTGTGTCCAACCCGGTATTCAAAAACAATGAATAAATCATGATTAATGTTATATATATATTTAATTTATAATACAATCATAATATTATTTTTTCGTGCACCGCACGGGCCACGCACTAGTTAACATCAATCAATTAATTTTATCAAACGCTTTAGCACAATCTACTGATGTAATCCATCAGTAAAAACAACTGATATGATCTACTAACTCTTAATTATCAAACAAGATCATTAATACAATTTAGAAATCAATTACAAAAATAGGCCAGAAACCAACATTTATAAACAATAAAAGCTAGTATTTACAATTAAAAAAAATAATCATAAATCTACAAATATAACGAAATTTACATGTGAACATCATAATTTTCTCTTCATTGCATCACAATTTACTAAGATGGACTCCTGCCATTTTTTTCCATAGGATGAAATGGGCCCAAATGACATGCCATACGACAACATAAAACGTAAAATGAGAAAATTGACAAATATACCTCTTATGAATATTCAGACACAAGCAATCACATTTGACAAAAAGTTATCAGTACATAAAAATCCGACAAGTTCATTTCCCTTGGCGCAAAAAACCCAATATCAGAAAAACTTCAACAATTTTATGTCAGGCTAAAGTAATTATTACGTACTGAAGTTAATATCTCTGACCGAATGCATGATATGATCATATGAATGGCTGCTATTTTTTTATTTAATTTTGTTTTTTCTCCACATAATTAGATGCATGAATATTGCTATATTATATATTAATCCCCCGTACTATACATGCACTAGTTATGTTTTTCTTTGGCCTTTATTTTATTTTATATTTTCTTGAAATTTAATTGTGTAGGGTAGGCTTAAATTTATGTTGTGAAAGATGAAAATTATTGGAATTAAATTCAGCGAAAAAAATCGTTTTAATACATAAATGTTCATATCGAATAATAAAAATCGTAATCAACTAATGGAATTGCAATACTTTCGAAGAATCATTTAGTTTTCCTAGTACATTATATCATTTTAGTTATCTCAGACCCTATTGATACTTTAAGAAGTCGAAAAACTTAAATCGTAAATGATTATTTTATTTGACAATCACAATACAATGCGATGAATATTTCACATATAAATTCGGTGTTGAAATTTGATTATTTCTCCTTTTTCTCTAATTTAGCGGCTACAATTTAATGGCCAAGTCTATTGGTTAGGTAAAGTTATTAATTAATGTTATGTTATGTGGGTTAATATAGTAATTAATTAAGGGCATTAAATTTTTGAAAGGACATAGTACCGTACGAGTCAATAAGTTATGCATGAGTCCCCCACATAATTTGTTGCTTGCACCATTTTAAATTTATTGTCTATTAGCCACGTGTAAATTGTGATTCGTTTCGAGTTTCAACTTCCAATTGAGTGTGTGTACATTAATTAAATTCTAAATCTAGTTATATTTATATTTTAACCTAAGTTCAAGCCTCTATTTTTTTCTTCTATATAAAACGCTATATGTGATCGAATTATATATTGGTCCATCAAGTTTTAAAAAGAGTATATAAGAGATTATAATTTAAAGAAATTATTCATTCCACAATGGCAATCATGTTAATTACAATATTTGAGCTAATGCTAGTAATTTGAAATGTTAACAATACACGCGCGGACATAATTAACAGAGATCATTGTTTTTTCTGTTTTTTTAACACAATCTCACTTTTAAAATTGAATTTCTACTAAAATTTCTTTCTATTTTTAATATGTGAATGAGTGAATCAGTGTGTGAAAATGAGTTTTTTCCATTCTATAAAAGCTTAGGCAAAAGAAGGATGGTTGGTGTATTTATGAAATATGAGGGTCAAAAGAGAAAAGTCATGACAGGGTACAATAAAGTGACTAAATGAAGAGTTGTACGTTCTACCAACTTGGGATTTATGGATAATATTAATAATAATTAAAAATAGTGACACTGAAAAAGCTCGGGACTTTGATTCTAACGGCAGGNAAAAAAAAAAAAAAAGGTTGTCTCTATACATTGTGCTTAATAAGGTGTAAACAAAATCATTATGCTTCATAATAGTTGATAAATGTTAATCTGAAAAAGATAATAAAGCAGAAAATTAAAATAAATAAATAAATTAAAACCTGCATTAAATTTCCTTTAACTTGGGCGGTGAATTAATGCTCTGTTTTCCCAATGTACAAAAGTTAATTAGACACATTAACGTACTAATTTAATTAGTAGGCAAATCCAAATTATCGGTTGGATCAAATCTTTTTTATTAGTAGGCCGGTCGAAATTAAGGGTGTTTAATTGGGGTCGAGAATTTGATGCAATATTAATTTTTACCTTAATATTTAGGAATAATTTTTTTACTTGTAGTTTCGTACATAAGATGATTTTCCTAAATAACAATTTTGGTGGTCCTATAATCGAATTTTTTACAACCCTAAGAACATATTTTTTAGTTTTGGCATAGATGGATTTTTTTTTTTTTGTGCATATATTTGAAATGCAAACAGTTAGTCATATAGGACAGAAAATTTCTAAGTAGAAATGCAATCTTTGGGACTGAAAATAAGGATTCAACCATATAGGACAAGAAAATATAATTTTTAAGAAAAAGAAAAGAATGGAAAACTTGAATTGTAAGACAGATGAACGGCTAAAAGTGCTTTTTTAACAATTTATTTCGTGTATTTAAGTGCACGTTACCCCTTTTTGTGGTTCATTACAAGAACAAAATATTACTAGTATTTATTATTATATATGCCATATGATGTTAATTATACACCATATAAATACTTTTTTTTATATATATTCATGCAAAAAATTGAATAAATACAAAAAGAAAATCTAGGTTTTCATTTATATATTCTTATTCAATTGAGGCCATAGAATATGAAAATTGACAGGTGCAAGAACTAGACACAAATGTTTGTGGTCACTTTTGATTTTACATTACTATAATTGAATATAATTATTGATATCACCCACACCGTCTTGATCATATTTATAATTTCAAATGTTATACAAGTGATAAATGGCCCACCAATTAAGAAAAAAAAAAATGGCCCACCAATATTAAATAGTCTATTTTCAAATAAATGAGACAATTTATAGATAAAAAAATCATTTCACGAGCTATGTTATAAGCAGCATTCATGGTATTTGAAATGGACATGATTTGGTCGACTGGGATTCATTTTATTTTGGAAAAATTACGCTATTTGTCCGCTAACTATACATTCGTTACACTTTCGTCTTTTAATTATACATTCGTTACACTTTCGTCTTTTAATTGTTTCTGGTTTACTATTAGTACACTAACATTTTTTTTTTGGTAATTTTAGTCCAAATCGATATTCCAGTAAAATACATCTAAATATGAGTGTTACGCTTAGTGTGAACGAGACCCCAAACTGAAAAATCAACCTGAGGTCCAAAAAATAAGCGCTCTTAAAATATGTGTATACTTCATAAAAAATGAATCAAATATGTCCAAGAATGACTCCCCTCTCTTTAAATATTTGGAATTGGCAAGTTTCCAAGAATGACTCCCTCTATTTAAATCCCTCTTTGAAATCTGACAAAGCTTGATTGAAAAGGCGGGTAGCGAGCGTGGTGCGGAAGCCCTCCTTCGTGCGTGGAGTTTACGCGACAAACAAGACGGTACTAGCAAGTGTTACAATTTTCTCCGACCAAAGGGTATTGAGAAGCCATGGGTCGGGGTTGTTTGGGGGAGTTGCAATACCCCCAAGCATTCCTTCATTTTATGGCTTGATGTGATGAATAGGCTCCAAACAAAAGATCGTCTGGAGTACCTAAATGAAGACCCGACATGCCCCCTTTGTGGTACCGCGAATGAATCCTCGAGCCACCTCTTCTTTGAGTGCCCCTTTAGCTCGGAGATATGGAGTGCAATTCGAGTTTGGGTTAGCCTCCGTCACATGCCAACAACTCTTAAAGGCGTTCTCAAATGGACCAAAATAGAAGGGAAAGGTACGACTTGGAGAGCCAAATTGAAGAAAGCGGCGCTTGCGGCCACCGTCTACTTCATTTGGAATGCGCGAAACATATTGATTTTTGAGGGCGAAACTCAACCTCCAAGCCTTGTGATTAGAAAGGTAAAGACCCACGTCTACCGATCTATTTTTGCTCTTTTTCCGAGTGTTCTTGCCGAATTTGAGAGAAGAAGCCTAGATGTTGAAGTATAAAATCTTAATAATTTTTTAGGATGGTTGATGCCAAGTGCTTGAGCACTTGGAAGATCTTGGTTGGACGAGAACATTGTCCTCGTTGTTTTTGTTCTTGCGAGTGAGGAACCGACTTGTGGTTACCCACTACGCTCTTGAAAGCCGTCTCGGTTGTATGACTTTCAGTTTTGATCAATACAAATTTATTTAACGATAAAAAAAAAATATATGTCCAAGATATATAAATACATCTAACAAAACTAATAGATTTTTAAAAATACTATTACAAGCTTTATATACTTCAATTTTAGTGAAATTAAGCTCCAACACTATGAAATCATTTTAGAAACTCAAACAATCAAGTATCAACTCAAGTGACCACTATAGTTTGTCAATCTTTCTAACGAATGTATCAATCAATACAACTCATGACACTCCTCTCTTTGATAACTAGTCTAGTTCCTCTTTGTTTCTAGCCAATATTTAAATGTCTCGTTCTCCAATTTTTCTATTTGTTTTTTATGATGTAGGGAACGACAACTCCGTGACAACCCGTGGGTTTTAGCTTTTCATGCTCGTCTAAATACGACAATTATTGAAATTATACGAAAATTTAGATTGGATGATAACTGAACCGAAAACTGGACTTCTCTCATTTTATTTTATTTCTTTTGTTATTTTTATTTTTATTTTTATCAATCCCCCCATCTTTTACCGTTTTCCTAGTTTTAATCCCATTAATACGAGAATAGTCACAACTTAATTCCTGCTTCTCGTGGGATCGACCCTTACTCGCCGCTACTACTAGTTAGTAGAGGTTAGTTGAAGAAAACTTTTATAAATTCAAATTTGCTGCATCGCGACGCGCGGTCAATTTCGGCGCCGATGCTGGGGAGTGGAAAATCTTTGAATATTCTTTAAAATGCTAAAAATAAATTATAAAATAATCAAAGCAAATGAATCCATTTAAATAATAAATAAGTCATAAAATATAAATGTGCAGATAAATTAAGTGTATAAAAATACACTATTAAATATATAAAATGTGCACATTTTTCGACCTATCACACTAATCATCACAAGCTTAATTTCAACATAATTAAATCATTTGAAAATTAAAAAATTAACATCCCACCAATAACATATTCTCTTGAAATTTAGATGAGGAATATTGTAAATCTTACTCTTGAAAAAATAAATAAGACAACACCAATATATTTTGTGAGTTGCTAGTAATAAACGATCTCATTTAGTTAACAGCACATTTATTTCGGTTAAGGCTCTAATCTTATTTAGTCCAGCTTAATTTGCTTGTTTGCATCCTAGATGGGATTCAATGAACAAGCATTTTATTTGACTTGATTTCATAATGATATATTCTTTAAACACAACCTTATCATTTAGCTTCACTAAAGTACATAATCACGCCTCTTAACTTTTTTTTATTCAAGAAAAATGGCCCATTGTATCTTTTTGAATGCGACTTATATGTCCTCAAGTTTAGATTCAAATGAATTCCAGAGTTCACACACTAATAAAAATCGAGCAAAACCAGTTGAAAGATCTCTCATTTGCATTGTCAAAATTAAAGTGGCTTTTACGCATTTTTTCTTCTCTTTTGAATAAAATATTAATAAACTTTTACATCAGCGGTGATGTTATATTGGCATCTTATCCATCATAACCTTGCAGATTAAAGTGTACAAAGAAGATTTTGTTCATTATTAGAGCTAAAGCAAATTGAGCATGTCTACAAGTCGTTACATGCATCCTCTAAAATACCAACTTAGGGCATGCTTGTTTACAAAAAAATTTACCAACATTTAATTCATATTCAAAATTTAACTCAACTCCTGCATTCTTAATATTATTTATATAATTAAATAATACAAACCAATCATTCTTACACATCACATCAACTTAAATTCATTATTCATCCACTCACATAATTTTAACTACTACAAGAATAATCATTATTAGCGATAGTGACGACATTAATGTCATGACTATAAAATGATTATTGTGATGACATTCGAACATATAGCGACATTATTAGCGACAGTATTTTTTGTGACGACATTTGAACATACAACGACAAAAATTATCGCCACTAAAAATGATTATTTTTGTACCTATCATTTTCAATCATTTATCTCATACTTTTACATCAAATCAATATTAAGTTTTAAATATTATTTTAATAAATTCATAAAATCTCACTAACAATTAACCATACCACATTTTTTAAAATTAACTCTAGTCAACCAAGATAAATCATTTAAAATGGATTATTTGGTAAACAAGCATGCCCTAGGCCTGAAATCTTTAACAATATTGGCATAATTGGTATAATGGAATGAAATTTCGTAGGAATGGAATTAATTGAAGAATGGAATGATTATGAGAATGGAATGAAACAAGTTTTGTCATTGATTCGTTTGGTATGCAGGAGGAATAAGACTTGAATGGAATGACATTATCATTTTTTATTATAAAAATAAATCAAAGCTTTTTTTAAAAAATAATATACTTTTAATAAATTATATATAAATGCTTTTTCAATAATATATAAAAATAAAATAATATATTTTAAATTATATATTTTTTTTAGTTTTATTTAGATAGGAAAATTGCAATTCAATCTCTTAATTTGCCTATGGCAGAACATGATACCTTTTAATTTAAGAGGACTATTTTGTTAATGTTTGAAAACTTAGGACTAAAACTACAATTTGATGAAAAAATGAAAGAAAAACAAGCAAATATTTTTTTTGTCAACACTCAAATATTGCAAAAACACAACAGGGGTTAAATACTATGAATCCAACCAAAACTTTGACCTTACGCTTCCCCTTAAAGTGCCTGTGTGCGTTTATGTAGAAACGACACGTCAGCAGAGACCGTATCAGTGTCTTTATTACACGTCGTCGCTGGCTTCAAGGGCATTTTCGTCAATCGACCATTTCATTAATTACTTTCAGCAATCAGCATACATAATAATTACATTTGACATAATAGAAAGAACAAAGTGGAGAATATTACTACTACCTTGTTGTTTGTAATTTTATTTTTTTAAAATGTAATTTTTTAGTTATGCAAAATTGAAAAGAATCTTATTTTATTTTTTCTCATATGTACAGAAATATGTTTTTTTGTATGAAAACGTTCTAAGATGTTAGGTAAGTAGATACGTCATATTTTTTTAAATAAATGCATATTCTATAAAATATAATACTTTTGACATTTTTTTTAATTACTTATTGTAAGTGAGCGTATTTATTTGGGGCTTTGAATGATATTTTGAGATTTTTCTTTTTTTAAAAAAAAAATCAATTTTCTAGGAATCATATGGAAACTTAAGTTTAGAACTTATATTTTGAGTGAGATTTCATATATGATTTTTTATTTTGAAACTTTAAAAAGTCATAACAAATCAAAAATTCAAAATCTCAATAAATTAAATACCTCATAATTTTATAATTTTTTTTAAAACCATAAATGAATACATCAAGAGTTTCAAAACTTGATTCTTAAATTTTAAAAGATTTGTAAATATCAAACATATAAAATTTACAATTTTAGGGGACTCACTTCAACTATTTGAATAGGGAATATTTTAATTGTGCTAGTGATTATTTATTAGAATGGTAAAAAAGACAATCATAATGTTGGCATATGATATAATAATTTTGTTAATTATGACATCTTGAGCCAAATTTCTCCAACTTGAACTATAAGTCTATAAGAATTGGGATATAAACTAATTACACACTTTTTTTAATTAGTATGGCCAATATTAGGCCTACACAACAATTAAGTATATTTTCAAATTGAAATATTGTATTTTAAAAAACAACACAAACAAAAGCATTATAAATTATAGTATACAATTTTTTTCATAAAAAAATACGATGGTCCGACTTGTGTAATGATTACCAAACACTATGGGGGTGTTTGTTTTATATATAAAAGAATTTACTCAAATTAAATTAATTCATACTCAAAATTTAACTTAACTTTAACTCAATCTCACTATCTTCAATATTATCAATATAATTAAATAATATCAACTAATTTTTTTTACACATCACATCAACTTTAATTCATTATTCATTCACTCACATACTTTTAATTAATTATTACATCACATTATATTTTTTATACTTTTACATTAAATTAATTTTAATTATTTTATTTTAAATATTATTTAAATATAAATTTAAAATTTTATTAATAACTAATTATATTAACTTTTTTAAAATTAACTCTTGTTAAAAAAATTATGCGGATTCATTTATATCCAACCACGCTTGAGTTTTAACTTGTCTATCCTATGAACTGAAATGTCCAAAATACCCTACACCTCATTTACTTCTTGTCACTTCACATTCTCACAAATTCAAATCACATAAATACACCTATATATATAGTGGGGTACATATATATAATCCCGTATATATATATACACACCCACACCACACACTTTCTGAAAATGATGTACAGAATTGAAGAGAGGCTGTCGTTTGATGATCCGACAGTCGCCACGGCCTCCGCCGCCATCGCCCACCGACACCGAGATCATCGCCGGAATATGCCGTTGAAGGGCGTCCCGATGCTCAGAAACTCGGCACAGAAGATACTCCTTATGGTCTGCTTCACGGCGATGCTCTTGCTTCTGCCGCTCGTCCTTCCGCCGCTGCCGCCGCCGTCGCCGCTCCTCCTCCTCGTCCCCGTCGCGATCATGGCGGTGCTGGTTTTCCTCGCCGTCACGCCGCCGGAGTTGCCTGCCGTTGCTTCTAACTCCGTTTGATCTTATGTGTTTATGTGACGGTTTTTTGTTTTTTTGTTCTTTTTTTTGTTATTAATTAGATGAGATTTTGTAGATATAATGCAGATTTTAATTGAGTTTATTCTTGAGAAAATTTTGATTTTATTTTCAGTTTTAGGATTTATTTAATTTGTTGGGGTTTCGAGAACTAAAAAAAATGAAGGCATGCAATCAAAATTTTAA
>BKCP01000558.1:52237-64534 GCA_008636005.1 Striga asiatica | reverse complement strand
TAACTTATTCTTTTCCTCGAAAATAAATAATTAATCAGGAGTCTTTTGCTTTGTAAGTTATTAGACAAATTTGCTGCCATCATAACAACTTGGAATGATTTTGTTCCACGACTAGATATCCCTTAAATTCAAAAATCATAATCCTCAATTATCTGTTTATTGTACTTAATTATTATGACGTTCGTGTACTTGAGGCCATAGAATATATCTTTTGCTACACTGTAATGTGAGCATACTAGGTGATCAAAACAAGAATACTATGTTTAGTGGCCTTTTCCCACAAGTGTGCTTCTTTTTTCTTCTTTATTGGTGCTTTAACTTTGTCTTTTCTTCCATTTGTCTATTGCTTAAAAAGGTTGAGCTTCGAAACACAATATGCTTATATTTCATGATGCTGACTTGTCAGGTTTGTTATTTGTTATAATTCCTGCTTTATGTTACTTGAAGTTTCTGGGTAGTGAAGGTGATTGACTATATCAAGTGGTTAGTCGATTTTTTATGACATTTTATAGTATAAGTGTGCATTTTTATTATAAACATTTGATGAGCCAAACTGTCTAATTGTTAGACCGCTTGGTACCAGACTTTGTGAGTTTGTATGTATATGTCATATTTAAACCCAATTTTCTGCATTATGGCTAAACGTATCCCTAAAAATTAAATTGTAAGTGTTTTCAAGTTGTTGTGAACAAGTATTTGAGTGATTAGAAAAGAGTGTATGTAAGATCACATATGTCCATTGTTATGTTGTGAGTATGTAGTTTGTTCCTCATCCAAGCATTTTTTCCCTTACAATGCACACATCTTATAAAATACTTGGTCGAAGTTTGGTTTAATGTATTATATTTTCAAAGCTCTACTCGGATTAAACTCTGCCTGCTGCTGACTGAGCTGATGTAATGGGTCTACAATAATTTAATCCGTCTATTCTGCAGCCATTCCCTAAAGAATAAAAGGTAAAGAAACACTATTCTGCACTCTGCAGGCTGAGAAAGCTTAAAAAAAATTTAAAATATAGCAGTCTTCAATTTCAAGCGTAAACTTTTTGAGTAGATTGTGAACGTAATCAGCATCATTAATGTGTGTGTCCTTTCCTATTTATTGTGCATGCACAAATCATTCATCAGCCGTCATAAATGTTCGTGAATTTTTTGTTTTTTGTTTTTTTTGCTTTTGTTTTTTGTTTGTTTTTTTTTTTAATTGCGATGAATTTTCACCTCAAATGCATATCTCCTTAGCAAAAGGTGCAGGAAGTTAAATGCTAAGAGGTAAGTGCAAAAGAAACTCCAAAAAATAAACCAAGTAATAATAATAATAATAATAATAAATAATAAATAAATAAATAAATAAAGTGTGGGCGACAATTCATGCACACCAACGTTTCAAAGTCTAGCGAAAAATCAATGAGAAGCACGTCACTGTGGCCGACCAACAAAAAAATCAAGAGTGATGATAACAATGAGAGCACACAGAAATTGGAACGCCTAAAATATCCCACAAACAACACTAGTCAATTAAATTGTGCAATGTCAATTGTGTGCGACATACTTGATTGAATTTTACACATCACTTTGAAATGGTTGTGCATTCATAAAATATTATCTTTATATTGTTGTCATATAATATAACAAAATGGTTGAGCATATTACTTTACTTTCGTAATAACTTTGTTACTTTATTTTAATTAGTATAATTAAATTGAAAGAATTGTCATTATAATTAAATAGGTGAACTTCACCCCACTCGTGTGTTGTGAACTGCTCACACCAAATTTTAAATCGTTAGATCAACACACACTCATATCAATATATGTACGAAAGTTTAACTCACATTTTAGACGGTTTGAATTCCTATATAAACATACTTTTATGATCGACAGTTTTGCTATAAAGCCATCGGATGGCACGAATTATGGAATCATCCACATTTATTCATAAATTATGTATTGGCACGTGTCCTTCAATTAATACACTTTACACATGTGTCAATAAATTAAATGATGGACGATTCTATAAGAAAACCATCCTATAGTTCTATAGAATTTCTGTTATAATCGAATTCTCCCTTAAAATACTATATATTTTACTATTTAAAATACTGGTTACCCACAGTTTATACACAAGTTGGGATAGAAGAAAAATAAAGATTCGCTATTTTTTTACAAAAGAGAACTAGTTTGCAACTGCAACCGACCCATTTCAATTGAGATGCACCAAACTTGACTGCTGACTCCATTTCTTTTATTTTATTTCCTTTTTCTTCTCCCTTCCCGATACTTTCGCTGCCCTCACACAAAAGATTTGCAATTTTATTTATAATTATATTTTATTACCCATTCTTGAAAATAATAATGAAAAATATTCAGCCCCCTTTTGTGAGAATTAGGATTACAAATTGAGCAGTTTTCCTTCTGAAAAATGGATTTTTGCTGTGTTCCCGTTATTCAGAAAAGCATCATCCACTGATTCGTATATAGAACGCCACCCACACAGCGAAGCAAATTTCACTTTTTTTTTTTGTATTTTTTATTTTTCGGATTAAATGTCTGAATTGGTGGCTCGAACTGGCCGGCATCAGCAGCGCTACGAGGATGGCTATCGCCTCATTGCTGGGTAATTTCTCCATTGTTTTCTTTTTGTCCGTTTGCGTATTGATGTTTACATGCATGGGCTTGTATTGATGTGTGGTTGGCTGCATGAGGACTTTGGTTTAGGTTTTCTCAATTGGGATAATGTGGAGAAAATTTTGGGGTTGCTTTTGTGTTGATGTGCTCTGGAATTGTTTTGTGGGTTGGAGTAAAATTGGGTTCTTTTTGTTTGGTGAATGAAATTTCTGGATATACAGGTTCATTGGGTTATCTGGGTGTTTAGGGTTACTGGGTCTATTTATTTATGGGGGTTTATGAGGGGACATTTGGGGAAACTTTGTTTGGATTAATGTCCCTGGTAGTTTGTTCAAGTGGCAGGGTTTTCTATAAGCAAATGAATATGTGATCCATGACTATTCATGTGATTTTGAAATCAGCAAGAAGTTACAAGTTTTCTGGGTTTTGTCTTACCGTCTTTCCATTTTATTTAGTATTGGTTATACGAGAATGCATCGATTTTTGTCTTCTCTAACAAGTATCATTATCATGTACAGGTGTATTCCCTTCAAATACAGGAACGTGGAAGATGGCAACAGCTCACCTGAGAAGATAGTTGAAGTACTAATGATCAATTCAAATAGCGGACCTGGTCTTCTATTTCCTAAGGTTAGACGTGTGGTTTTGGACCTCTTTTTCAGTTTTGGATAAATGGGAATAGATGGACTATACATTTTTTATTTTGTTGTTAACTTTATGTGCTAAACAATGTTCTGCTGATAAATATTGATGAGAAACATGATTGAACTAATTCATGGCGATGTCGTACCCTTTTGTTCTTCGTACATATGCATATTTTTCTTGTTTTGATCATTTAAGTCAACCAACCTATTCTCTGTAGGAAACAATTTGTTTTTTTTTTTTTTCTATTCTCACATAATATGTTCTATACCCTCTGAGGAACACATTTCATTATAAACTAGTAAGATGCTATGACGGGGAAGAACATGTTTATATTCTCTGAGGAACAACTTTTATTCACTGTGTTTTATACACTTCATGTGAGATGGCCGAAACAGAAAAGATATTCAAGTAAATCGATTTTCTTCTTGGAAAACTTCAGACAAAAAGGTCAAACAGTTAGATGGAATATCTGTGAATTGGAAGTTTCTTAATATGTATGCATCCAGTCTTATGCTAGACATAAATTGTGTTTTGCCCGACATAAATCATAGTGACATGTTCAGCATTAATATCCAATTTTTGCCATGTGCGGTCCATGATAAAACCATGAACAAATTGATATGGAGAACATTATTTAGCTCATGCTCTTTATTTACTTCATATAGGGTGGATGGGAAAATGACGAGACAGCTGAGGAGGCTGCAGAGAGAGAAGCCATGGAAGAGGCTGGGGTTCGAGGGGATTTAGTGGTAGGAGGCTGAACTCATTTCTTGCCCCTTTTTTCCTTTATTATAATAAATTGGCATACAATTTTTACTGCTAAGTTTTGTGTTCTGGTCTTCTGAATGTAGGTGATTGTCGGATAATGGGCTATCAAGTTAATCGTAATAAATATTGATTGTTTATGATGGTCTCAAAGTACTTGGTGCTTCTTTCTTAAAATTAGAGGATCCCAACTAAATATCTATGCATCAGGTTTTATATCACTTTAGTGTATAGGGTGCACGACTTTAAATATTTGACAATATGAAATTGCTAGCTCTCACAATGAATTGATCTTTTTTTTTTTCAGATAATTTAATTAGTCTTGTTAAGAAGTACTCTTAATGTTCTTGGTCGCACTCTATAGACTGCAGCATGTTATGAATACTAATGAGTATTTTTCATATGTTAAGATAAGCTTCTAGCATCNTCCCTTTTTTTCAGCATTTTCTTGGTTGCTATTCTTTCAAGAGCAAAACTCTCCAAGACGAGTATAGCCCAGAAGGTCTATGTAGAGCTGCCATGTACGCGTTGCATGTGAAGGAAGAGCTCGAGTGCTGGCCGGAGAAAAGTCAACGGGAGAGAAGTTGGTTGACTATACGAGAAGCCATCGAATGCTGCAGGCACGTTTGGATGAGAGAGGCTCTCGAGAATGGATTTTCTAAATGGCATGCAGATGGCATGATCAAGACTCTAGGAAAAGGGGACGATTCAGATTGGTAGTTTTTCTTCCGGAAGTTTCCTTTTTTTTTTCCCTTTTAAAAAGATGATTAATAGCGGTTCTTCACTTACCCCTTGTATGACTCGAACTCGAGACCTATGGTTCTAAGTGAAGTTTCATGTTAAGTTGCCATATTTTGGTGCCAATTTATTTCTAGTTAGGTTTTAACTTACAGGTGTATGAACTATCAACTATGAAGTCCACACACCAAGTTTCTCACCGTTGCATCACACGCACACACATAAATACCAATAACAATTGTGTGTTGATCCAACGGTGAGAAATCTTGTGTGAGCTGTAGTACACACATGTAGGATCGAATCAATCTTACTTTTTTTTTCCTTGTAAAACAATGAATATATGCAAGTGAGATGGAAATGTACTTTTATATTTAGGTGCTTCTTGATTTGTTGAGAAGAACTGTTACTTTTTGTACTTTCAGACTTTTGACCCTCCTGGAGAATGTACTGGGAAAGTTTGGCACAATGGGTTTAAAAATGTNTTTTAATGTGATGTGTAAAAAATAAGATGTATGTATATTAAGTCAGCCTATCTATTAATCCATTTTAATGTAGCATTTTATATGGTCATTTTTTTTAATTGTCAAGTTATAACATTAACTATCATCAATCGAATTTATGATGAGTTTGGGAAACCAATGGGCTTCTCAATCAATTTGTCATGTCTGTGTATGTATTAGTAATAAAGTGTGTAAAATTCAAAATTTTCAATCCACCTAATGAAAATATCTTGAACATTAGTGTGTTTTTTCTTATTAATATTTCTATAATACTTTTCATTAAAATTTATAAACATTGACCATACGAACTCACAAGGGAGTTTATGTTTGTATACTAACAAGAAAACTAAAATAACATCCAAAATTACACAAAAGAAAAATATTCATGTTATACTATTTTAATTTATTTTATTATTTATGCATAATAGTTACACCAAATAAAAATAGATGGACTGCTAGTTATGGCTGCCTCATGCATGAGTAGTTAGCTACTTGGCCACATTTAATTTCACTTTCACTAAATGTAAGTAGACATACATATGTTATCCATATAATAAGTTTCCCTTTTTTCCCTCTCGTTTCCTTTTCTTTTCCCTTTTTCATTTATAGTATATAATCTTAATTAACATATAAAACTGAAGAGGCACACAGTCATTCTAGATAAATTATCCCAGATAATTTGCAGTGACCGCTTTTGGTTAAAATTGAACTAATATGACAAAGTTTTCTTTTGGAAATTTACATATTTCTAAAATGCATGTAAAATGTAGAAGCATATCAGGGCTAATTTTTAAATTAATTCACACAAAACATCACACAATTTAGTGAGCTACTATTATATATATGAAATTCTTAATATTATAGAAAGATATGTCAAAAATTTCTAAATCACATGAGTTTGTATATCCCCAATCAATAGTGAGCAGCAGTTTCATTATCTTAGCTACAATTATTTATGTATAGTTTTCATACAAAAACTGGATGTCGACATGTCCAATTTTCACTCTATTATCAAGTTTGCATTATTTCCTATATACTTTTGTCATACATATATATAAACTGGATATATAGATCGGTTTCCTCTTCTCTCATATATATTTCATTAAAAAAAAAACGCGGTACGTATTAATATGATAAAAAATGTGAAATAAATCTCAAATTAATTTTCCATCAAATTCTTGGATGTAATTTCAGTAAGAAAATAGTCACTCTCATTCTCCTAAGAGATATAATTAACAATAATATCACTGTTATTTTCATAGTCTAGAAAATATCTGCAAGGCCAGGCTAATGAATTCAAGTGGTATGAAAAATGGACTTTAAAGTACTATTTGAGCTACAAATTTATTGATTATCATAACCTAACAATCATTAATTTGCTGGCAAAGTACTTCTGGGTTTTGCCACTAATTAAACCAAATAACATATTATTTATCCTTTAAATATCATCATATTGATTAGCTAATTCTCTATTTCATTAACAGGCACAAAAATCACAAAGTCAGAACCTTTCGAACATAATAGTAATAAAAGAATAAACCCAATATCCAGACAATCTTCAAATGACAATTCTCACTTGAACGTCTCAACTTGATGAAATTCCACAGAACAAATTACGTAATAATTCCATTAATCCCAATTCCCAAGATTTTATAAGATTTGAACACAGAATATTTGAACTAGCTAGAATATACCCTAAATCCTCCATATCTATCTATAATCAGAAATAACGTAAATTATTAATTTTTTCAACAATCATCTCCAAGGTGATCTCGATCAAGCCATAGGTTAACCTTTCTTGAAAACTATAATTATTAAAGTATTAAACCAAAAACATCTGATAATTTTCAAACCCATCAAAATTAATAATACACAAACAAACACATAATTAATACTTAAATTTGATAAGTAATGGGTCATGCAGTTATACTTTTCCAACAAAAGTACGCTATTTTAAATCTAGCTGATAAGCTAGCTATAGCTGATAAGTTAGCTGATAGTTTATTAGTCATTTTTTAGCTTATAGATTATAGTTGATAAGCTAGCCCATATGATAAAAGTGTTCTGTAAAATTACCTAATAAGCTAGCTGAAAAAATTCAAAGAGCTTATTTGAAAAACAACCTAAAGAAGTTTACGAGATAGGCTTGTGCTTTTTAAAAAATCTTGTCCTACCAAAAGAAACTTATTTTAAAATAGGAAACTTACAAGCTAATCAAATAAACTATAAGCTAGTTTATTTGTCTATCAAACATAGCCTAAGACATTTTATATTTTCAGTATGTATTTTTTGTGAGAAAGCATAATTGTCCAACGGTTAAGCAGCTTGATTTTTCAATAATTATAATTAATTTACATTTACCATCCAAAAAAAAAAAAAAAATAGCTTTATTTGAACCCGTCATCAATACCAAAATCAGCACCTTGATTCCAAAACCCAGAAGCCATTAGCCCCTGAAAGCTATCCACCATCTGTACCGGGCCGCAAAGCCCAAACCCAAATGGATCCAGCACGTTTTGCGCCCCATCAAAAAACCCGTCGCCCGTCTTCGCCTCGATTCCCACCGCAGCCTTGACCGACCCATCTCGACCCGGCCCGAACCCGGTTGAATCCGGCGGGTCGGAGTCTCGGCCCGTGAGTTCCTGGACCAGGGCCCGGAATTCGGAGGCGGTGGCGTTGAACTTGATAGGATTTGTTATGTACACAACTTTGAGTGGGCCTTTCTTCTTGGCCTTGCTATTTGGGCTTTGATGTTTGCTTGGCCTTTTCATTTTCTGGTCCATTTTTTTGCTTCGTTTTTTTATTTTCTTTTTATGCTTTGAGGTAAGAAAGATGGTTTGCAAAAAATGGAGTGTGTGTTGTGTGTGTATATGTACATATATATAAGGGAAAATTATATGTAAATGAATTAAATTTATGTGGGAATTTTGTTTCTTGATAAGGAGATTAGAAATCAAAATGAGCCAATAAATGAAGGTGGAAGAAGATTGCTCCAACTATGGAATGCAATAAGAAGGCGCGTGTGCTAATACACACCGCGTGTTGGTGCGTGTGTGCTTGGGTGATCTACACGGTATCTCCAAACCTTAGGGTTAATTTTGGTGTACGTATGCATAACGAAAAGAAAATCAAAGACTCGATTTTTAAGAGTCCTGTAGGAAGATTAATTTTGTACCGGTGTTACAGTTCTATTTTGTCGCAGGTGAAAAACTTAAAATCATGATTTAAGTTCAACATTTTATAGTTGAAATGTAGGGGAATTTAAATTTATGTAACCCGAAATTGAGTTTAACTAACCCAAAAATTGTAGGATTCGCATATGTTCTGTCTTTGATGATTGTATAGATAAGACAGACGAGTCATAATCATGCAGTATGTATGCTAGAACGCTAGAATGGTTCATTGGAGACGAGTAGGAAAAAAGGGAACATGATTCCAAGTCCGACTACTAGCGCGTATGAGCTCTCGACACGCGCAAGACCTGTTACAGGTGCGACGCCTGGTTCAACCCTCCAGTAGGCATGACGAGCACACGACCCAATCACACTTGCTCGTTTCGAAAGGGTTCCTACTCGATTTTGGACAACTGGGTCCTGAAATATGTCTTTTGATGCCTTGAACTAGCTCCCTAGAGATGTTTAAGAACATCTATAAACACCTACGAAATAAAATCATATTTCAAGAGCTCTTTGCATCTTTTAACAAAGTTTTCCAAAAGCATCATGTGTTCTTTGTGTTCGTTTCTATCTTGAGAGTTCCGAAAGTTGAGTATTGTTCATTGAATGTTTGTATATTTGAGTTATTACGCTATACACAAATAAAATTATTGTAGCTTGGAGACGTTAGCCGTGAACCGCGGGTAGTATGCAGGGCTATTAATTCATCGTAAGGAGAACGTATCTTACGTGCCTCAACACTGATTCGTGTTGATTTTTCTTCTATTTTATTCATCCTCTTTACGTCATCTATTTGATATTTACAAATCACACAAACTACATGTTTGAACTAGGACCTTACAATTTTGAAGACCATCTTTTTTTTATCTATATAATAAGTAGAGTTGTTCAATAGTATGAGCAACTTGTAACTTCGGCCCGACCCAACTCAATTCGTTAACACTCAAATTTGACTTGACTATTTGATAAATGAGTTATACTTTAGCAAATATGGCAAGGGTTGAATCGGCCCGAATATACCGGTTTTGGAACCGGACATGTGGTAAACCTGGCCGGTTCCAAGTCATTTTTTTTCTTTTAGACATTTCGGGTCGGCAGCCAGATTCTAGTTGTTTTTTATTTATTATTTATTTTTTTATTAAAAAATTGACGGTTCAATGAACCGACCTTTATAGGTAGTCGGGCCGGTTCTAGGTCTAACTTTTGAGGCTGGACGAGCCGATGGGCTGGGCCGGGTCGTGAAGTGGCCCGGCTGATGGCCATATGTCTATACTGGAGCGAATTTTGGCTCCAACGTGTCTATTAAGAATACGCGATCGCGCTACGTGGCCCAATGAAAAGGAATCCTTACACACCTCCGGCATCATCTTGTGACGTAAGCAGAAAGTCATCCGCCACGCCTAGATCGAGTTGATGGATGGCGCCCACGTATTAAATAAGAGCATTAATTAGTAATATGTGCCTTGTGGCCGCGTGTGAACCATAATTTGACCAAATTAACGATTTTTTATTTTTACAAATTATACAAGACTCTTAACGAAATTTGTTGATAAACGAAATTTAACAACGTAATTAAGGTGTAAGAAATGACAAATATAGCAGAAAGTAGAATTTTTATTAAGTTTTTTTTGAAGTCACCAACAGTATTGAAGAAGTCGGTTTTGCAGTACAGGAGGTCAGTCTCGTGGAGAACCGAGATGTTGAATACTAAAATTTAATGTACCGGGATCGGAATCTTCGTATTGAGTTAAATGCAGCTATTTATAGTAACATTCTGCACGCCTTTTGAGGAGATGTTGTGCGAATTAACATCATATGGGCGACTATGACGTAAGCAGGCATGTAGGCAATGATGAGGGTATGGGCAGCCGCATCAGTTGATTGACAGACAAGTCGGGTCTACGTGACTTCGGCTTTTCCGCGGGATTTCAGTACTCTGTGACTCGTGGGCGAATCCCTTGTATCGAGGTGTCGATCTGATACCGAGATCACCCTGAGAACAGCTCTTGATAGTTCGGGCTTTCAACTTTTTATCCTAACCGTCTTCACTTAATCCTTTCGAGATGTCATTAATTTGCAGTTTTTGAGTTTTGATGTCAACAAAATTATAGAAGTATTACAACCTTATTATAATCTCGTAATTTTGAATTAATTCTTGTTTCCGAGGCTCAATTTTTTCATAAGTCCAAATTTAGTTTAGAACCTTTTACAACCAAAGAATGTAGAACCATTTAATTTAATCAAATTGAAAAAATTAAATGCTACTAAGAATATAGAAGTAGGGGAAAATTTATTAATTGACTGTATTTATTATCAATGTTTGTATATTTCTTAATATATGAAACAAAATAATATAAAATAAATGGAGTAACAAATTTTATATGACATATGCATTAGTAAAAACATGCAGCATATCAAACTAAACTGGAACCGAAAATCAAAACTAAGTTGTAAAAAATAAGAGATAATATACTTGTATGGTAGGATATTAACATATGACATATTAATATATAATTATATGATCACGATATCTTAATACGTGCAGGTGGACATTTTCGAATATATATAATGCATCAAATATCTGGTTTGAAAGCACTTCAGTATGTATATTGGACGGTGGACATTTTAAATAGGGATAATTTTATTTGTATATTATACTTTGTACATAGAATTAATTAAGTATATATCTTTGACATATAAAATGAGTCAACTCAAATATTTTATTTAAACGAATCTCACCTCATGTACAGGTATAAACCCTAATGTATAAATTATTATTACTAAACTTTAGACTACTCTAAATAAACTATTATGTAGAAGAAGAATTTGTTGTTAATTTCTAAAGTCACTTATCCAAGAGAAATAGCCTAGAAGAAATAGCAAGGCACGTGCTTTGACATAGATACATTTATGCACAATATAATATGTGATATAAAGATGACATTAATGTGGTACACGAAATTGACTTGGTGACAGAAGGCTCGTGTATGTTGCAGTTGGCAATTTGACAATCATAATTAAATGATATTCAAATATCCAATTAAGGAACAAATAATATAATATGCTTTCCTTCTCTTTAATATGTACTTGTACATATTATCCTTAACATGTAAGAAAATAGCAGCTTAATTTGCAAGCAAAAAACAAATTACCAAAGAAATTCGTCCGCAGCTCCTCAAGTGATGCAAAACTTTAAAATATATATGTTCGAGTTCGTGCTCGTATAATTACGAGTCACTTTGACTTGTTTAATAAGCTTAGATTCTAAACAAATTATTCGCGAACATGAATATTTGTAGACGAACTAGTTTGGCTCGATTGTTTTACATATCATCCATGAAAACTAAAGATGAGAGTTGTTCGAGGACAACTTTGTTTGGCCCGAACGAAATCAATTAGTAATCTAAGTTTGGCTCTTTTAGAAAATCGAGCTCTAGCTTTTACGAGTTGAATTAAGTTATATTAACTAATGCTTCAATTCGTTTAAATAACTATTTTTTTTTTTGAGTTATTCTCAATTGTTGTGCAAATTATAAACTTATCGATCATATTAAATAACAATTTTTTTTAAAGTACAAGAATAGTAGAATACCCATGTCAACATTGGTGACGGTTAAGAATAAATTTATATATTTGTTTATTTTTGCAGCAGATTGACTATGAACGTTTTCAATGTTAGCACTTGTTGTTTTCAAGTTGCGTATTATTGTTAACTACAAGAAAGAAAGTCTTGTTAGGGTCCCACGTGCAATTTGATCATAATTGATGGGTAGGAGGAGAAATTCATGAATTTGTTGAGGCCACTTGAAGATCATAAATAAAAGAACTGTAATGAAAGAAGGCCCTTTTG
>BKCP01000558.1:34770-50858 GCA_008636005.1 Striga asiatica | reverse complement strand
GTTATCGTTAAATGTAAATATATATATATATATCAAAAATGTTTCAAACAACCGTTGAATGACTTACAAAAGTGTAATGGGCAACTACTAAATCGGTTCCTTATTCACCAGTTAAAGATATATGAGGCCAAACACACACTTGATGTGTGTGTCTGTTTGTTGCAAGCCTAGCCGTCAGACCAATACATGCCCGCACGAATGTATGTTTGTGCACGAGTTCTAGGGTTGTAAATGAATCGAGTCGAGTTCTAGCTCGAGCTCGAGCCCTTAACGAGCCTAACTGAGCTCAACTCGTTAACTAAACGAGCCAGTAATCGAGCTCCAACTCAGCTTGTTTATCAATATTATCAATATTATCGAGCCAACTCGTTAACTAAACGAGCCAGCTTGTTTATCAATATTATCGAGTCGAGCTCGAGCTAAACTCAAACCTAAAAGAACCAAATTACATAAAATTATATAAAAATTCTTATTTTCGAGTTTTAACATGCCGAGCTGGCTCATTAACTAAACGAGCTTTCAATAAGCTCAAGTTCGACTCATTTGAACTGAACTCAAGCCTTAATAAGTCGAGTCAAGCTCACGACTGGCTCGTTTCGCATAACAGCTAAAGCGGGATNCCTAATTTGATATGGCACAGACAAACTAATGCTCGTTCTTGACACGTGCCTTCAATATTCCGGGGAGAGGAGGTGAAGTGGCGGCCCTACCTGATAAGTTTGTCCTCTGAGGATGAGATATTTGTTGAGGTTGTGTGTACATATTGGCCATGCTCGAGCTTTCTCCTCCATCATTAAGCATATTCTGTTCTGTGCTATTTGCCGGTGTTTTCTTGCCAAAATTCATGGCCTTGAGAACATAATTATCATCATGTAGCTCAAATGGAGTGCTGAAATTCGATTAAATAAAGTGAATATGCTAAGAGAATAGTGATTTCAATTTGTGAAGTATAAGCCAAAGCTTGAAAGCACAAAAACATCCATATTAATATATTATTATGTTCATGTCCATGGGGAGAAATAATTCCAAAAACAAAAGGCAAATTCATGCATCAAATCGTGATATGAGTTTGGCGCTAAAAGTTTCGAAAAAATTCAACATACTAGTTTTAAGCTGTATATTATGATATGAGTTGTTCTAATTTCATATTACTTACCCTTATTTAATTCTAGAGTTTTTTCAAAATTTGAAATTTCAGTGGTATGAGTTTGGGTTCTTTTTAATTTTTAGTCATTTTTTTAGTTTTGGAGTTTTCGATGTTTCTGTGTTTCTTAACATCATAATTTATTTTATAATTTAGTTTCGAGGGATTGGTCTGATGTTAAACCGTTTGATGGCTATGTGCCTCATCATGCAAACTGCAAAGGACATTTCTCCCTAATGTACTGCACAACCGAAAAACAGCGCATTCTAAAATCATTGAATTACCTATTGAAATCAAAATGCACAAGCTGCATGTCTTCTGATATTTCCACCTCCACAGTTGCGTGAGGGCGAGTCTGCAGTTAGAATGCAAAAAAAGCATGAAAAATGGATTTTCAGAATACATCTTAATGGAGATAATATAGATCAAATGGTGTTATCAAGAAAAAAATAAGTCAGACAATCGGGAGAATGATAGCAATTTTCGTATGGTCAAGCTTTAGTCTCATTTAGCAATGTATCTGTCATGAAATCAGCACGAAAACAAAACAAAAGCTTTCAGATAGGACTTCCACATTTATATTATAATATAATATATCAAATATTGTGTTTCAGTTTTCCCATTTTTTGCTACAACAAAATTGCTGGTTCATAAATTGCAGGATAGGTGCTCTCTTCCTGTGTATTATGCAAAGTACCACTAATTTCTGCATAATTTAGAACTCTCTAAAATACCAATAATTCTACCTGAACCAAAATAAACGGCAAGGCCACTCCACCACTTGGGGCATTTCCTGAACCATACAGTTGCTCATTACGTTGTATGAGGTTCTGAAGACCAATGTACTGCAGCAAATAAATAAATAAATAAAATAAAATAAAATAAAGTGGTTAAATTTAGAATGTCCACTTTGATGCTATACAGATAGTACTATAGTAGACATATTATGTGCATAAGGGACCGATTTCCAGCTAAACCCAGATAAACAAGGGGAAAATAATTTAATTTTCGTACTTGTTCCTCCAGCTCCGCAAGATATGCAGCTTTCTTTTCAATTCTACTTCTCAGTCCAAAACGTTCAGTCTGCAATAAATTATACGTGAACTTAAATTGAGTTAGTTGACATTGGGAACAACTTGTCAAAATTTATGTGGCAAATAAAAATAAAAATAACCATAGGAACAAAGAAGTCTAACCTTAAGTTCTTCAAGATCACTCAAGCTCGTCCTAGGCAGACCCTTCCACTGAATTTCCTTTTTATCTTTAGAAATTATATCCATTGCCATTAGCACATTGAGGGCATCATATACCCTTCGACGTATATTCTTCTCATCATATTGTTGCTGGCACATATAACGAAATTGAAAAAATTTATAGCACGAGTATTGGGTTTCACAACATAGAGAAATGCTACGGGAAAAACAAAAAAAAATAAAAAAAAAAACCATATACCTGATCTGGTGTTGCAACATTGTTGTTGGGATCTGTAAATTCAGCAACAAGTTCATCTGCAACCTGTAAAGAAGAAAAACATAGTGAGAACTAAGATAATAAGTATGCAGAATTAATCTAATGAAATCGGAAAAAATAAATATTTTAAAAAAAAAATGTCAGCATCACGTGACCTTGCAGTTATATTTCATTTCTCAAAATAATATAGTTAAAATAAAAGTTGACAGAAAACATTAAGAACATGCTCAAGAACTAAAGAATGTTTTTCTGATCCATCTAACCTCATTATATGTAGTTCTCCCTTTGCTTTCAACTTTCTCGCACACTATCCAAAAGAAGAGACAAGGGTCAATTGTTACATAACTTCATATTAAACTACTGGAAGTCTGGATTAACAATAGTAATTGATCGAGTTTATATACTCTAAGCCAGTCGAATTGTATCAAAAAGCCCCTAAAACTTGGCAAGTTCGCCTCCCCTAAAGCTAAAGCCTGGTACCCAGAGAATAGAACGACAGGTTCTCATTTTATGCATAAATAACATTTATTTAAAGTACCATATATAACTCAAATGACAAAAATAATAAAACCATGAACACAAGAAGCATTCCCATTGATTGGCATTGCTCCAAAAGAAGGGAAGAAAATTACAGAAATTCAATTTGGAACGACTAAGTTTGCAGGCTTCTCAATAAATCACTATCAGCCTCAGTTCCTACACCACACGAAGTAACTAGCAAAAAGAAAGGAAGATCGCCAATGATGTTCTATTAGATGAATCGTTATTTATATACCTTCTCTAGCAACCACTTGACTGCTTAAAAGATTATTAAAATGCACATGGATGCAAAATAATGCAATACCCAGAACCTGGTATGTGATAGGTAACCCTACACAAAAAGCGACATAACAGCAGCAGAACCCCCAAAATATGTAGAAATATAATAAATTCTTATAGTTATTCCTTGCTGGCACAAAATTACCATTGGCAACTCACAACAATCATAATTTTAGGTGACTAAACGTCATGACAAGGTATTGTCATCAAGTGCCTGGTAGCTAATGTAATAGTTAAAAGGTGCACAAAGAGATTGAATAAAGTGCAGCATTAACAATCATATGTTCACATGCGCCATTGGTTATTACACTGAAAGAGCATGAATTAACATACATGATTCAAATCATTAGCGGCACATGGAAAAAAATTGCATTTGTTGTTGGGTGTTCAAAATGAAAAGCCATGGAGAGAAATTCTGGTGGAAGAAATAAGACATCGGGTCAAGATTCATATAATTTGGGGTGACTGGTATATCCCTCTTATTCTCCATCTACTTTTTGTGTTTAAGAAGAGATAAAGAACTTGTGGACATTTTTTAAGTCATTGTCTCTTCTAAATTGATTATCAAGACACCTAAAGATAGATAGTGCGTCCACAATTTGGTCAAACGGCAGGGTGTAGTAGCACAATCAATTATCTAATGAAAATATGCTTTGATGAATGTATTTTTTTAGCAAACTCGTTGAAACTATCAATATTACTAAGGTATAAAAAGGTAAAGAAAAGGACAGAAAGAAAAGCTAGGAGAAATGTGAGGTAATAACCTTTCATGCTAAACTGACGAAGCCCTCGGCCACTTTTATCACCTCCAACCGCACGTTGACCTCTCTTCTTCTTCCTGTTGCTGACACATGACTACAATTAGAGAAGGTTGCTTTCATAGACTAGACATAGCATTCACCCTGATCGATAAGCGATTACAATACTTCAGTCATTCTTAACGGAGGATTGCCAGTGTTAGGCAGATCTTATCAACCTCTTACAATAATGTCGATGTCTCTTTCAATAATGCCAACACCTAAATGAAACCTACGTTCAGTTCTTCTACTCTAACCAACAGCCATGTCATCATATAGCCCATTTTACTTCATTTTTACTTATTGGCACATAGAGTACAACCAATAGAAAACCATTTCCACCCCACAAACAAGAGACAAATCAGCTTGATAAAGTAACAACTAATGTTGTGTGGCATTCCAGAATGAACTTTAATTAGTTTAGTCTTAGTAAAATCATGATAATATCAAAACTCATAAGCTTCTATCATCCGATCATATTCACAGCCCATTAGCAGCTAGTTTCCCCATAACTTATACTCAACATAAAATAGAAGTAATAAAGTGGCAATTCAAGAGAGTTTCAGTATTCCTATAATTACACCAATTGCAAAAACTCAAAAGGAAGACCGAAAAAATCTCACCCAGTAGGCTCCTGAGATCCAGCATCGTCCCCTTGTATGTCAAGATTGTTTAACCTAACAAATGTACTATCACTAGCTGGCGTTGGCATGGCAGCCTCACTCCGGCTGGAGGGAGACCCTACACTGCCGCTAGTCGACAGAGATTGGCCGGAAATAGTGGGGCCCCATGACCTGGTGGCTCCACCTCTAGAGATGGTTGATGGGTTTTTATCCCCATCTTCTTGATTACTATTGCTATCACCATTCCTATTATTCACCATCTTCACAGGTCAACACAAACATTTAACACAGAGCCGAGTAAAGAAACCCAAAGCTTATGGGGAAATTCAACAAATATCTGGCGGGTATTAAGAAAATTGGGGATTTGAGATAAACCCAGATGAGAATTGAGCAAGATACACTCTTCAAACACTGGATTTAACCAAAAAAAAGCACCAACCTAAGCAATCTCACACAAACCCAGTAATAGAATCAAGCCGAACAAGGTGAGCTACAACCATAAATTTCTCCGAAGATAAATGATTCTACCTAAAATACCCACCAATATCTCTCAAGCCCAAAACACAAATTTACAGCATAAAATAAAAAAGTAACAAGACATGAAAGAATGGAAAAAAGGAAAGGCCCGAGTCAAAAGCGAGCCAGAGAGGAAAATTCTTGAAAGGGGGGAATCTGATTTCCAACGGTAAATAATCCAAAGAGATCACGGTCATTAAAGAAACGTGACTTCAAAAAATTACATTCAGAAAAAAGACGAAACTTGTAAAACCGCAACAACAATGGCTGCGAGAAAAGGGTGACGATCAACTCACAGGGGTTGATTGTTTTTCATGATATGGGTTAAAAGGATGAAAATTAGAGAGGAGGGAAATAAATCTAGCATTGTTTGAGGTTTTATGTTTAAGATAGAACTTATGACATCTATATATATATAATTACTAGCTCAAAACATTTAATAAAATCTATTTAATTTTATCTATGTGGCGATTTAACAATTTTCCCTCCAAAAATCGTTACATTTTGATGTATTTAATATTTCATTCAATCATTAAATAATTAATACTCATCACTTCAAAATTACAAAAATTATTTTAAACTTTTGATTAATGACAGTTGACCATATAATGTGTTGACCGTATAATGTGATTAGATGTTATTATTGTTGTTACATTTAATTTTTTTTTGAAAATAAAAAATATATTTGAAATTCCTAAATAAATAATAAATAATTCACAAATAAAAGATGTACCAAAATATATATTACATCCAATCAGATAAACGCAATTTTAAAAAAAAAAATATTCTAACTCTTTTAATTGTAAATTTGGTTTGCAAAAAAGTGAAAGAAAAATAATTAATTATTATATGCATACAGACTCACAATAATTTATTTATATCTGTGCAAATGCACAGGTCGAATACTAGTTATACTAATGACATGATTTTCGGACAAAATTAATTAATCAATAAAATGGTTGCACTTTGCAAATTGTAGATAGTGGATAGGGTAAAATTTTGTAAATGGTGCATTCATTTTACCTACTCATAAGAATTGTGATAAAATATTAAAATGTAAACACAAAAAATAAATAATTTTAATGATTGGATCAATATAACGTATGAAATTTCTTTGATGGATAAATATCGAAACAATTATGAAATAGTTTCTTCATGTAAATTGAGTACAGAGATTATTTACAATTTTTTATTAATAACATTCATACATAACTTAAAATGATTTCAAATGTTGACAAGATAGGCCATGTCTATAAAACCCTCAATACGCCAATATTAAAATTGAGCAATTTGGGATGCTATGCATTAAATTAACCTTATACTGGTTAGCTGTTTTTAAAAGTCGGTTATCAATGACCTGTAACACGCAGGAAGACGTTTTGTGGAATAGAGACTTCAATGTCGAAATCAAATGAATCATCACATAGAGTATAGAAAAGTGTTAATATCATTAAATGGCCATAAAAATTTATAAAACACAAATTTTGGCCATCTTTTGTTAAAAATATCTTTTATAGTCATTTTGGTATGTGTTTTTACTACATTACCCCTAACTCAATTCAACTCCACATAAATTGTGTTTCCCTAATTCAATTCATTTTAATCTTTAAAAATTTTCGTCCCCCGCTCTGCACTTCGTCTTCAAAAAATTTTCTTCAAAAAATTCATCTTCACAACCGATTCTGAGCAAATCTGCAAAAATATTTCTTCAAAAAATCATCTTCATTCTTCTTTCTGAGCAGAAATCAAACACCTCACGAGCAGAAATCGAACACCTCTTCTGAGCAAATCTTCGACCGGGCCTTCACTCTTCACAACCGATTCTGAGCAAATCTTCGACTGGGCCTTCAATCTTCACGACCGAACACGACCTCGCCGTCACGAATCTTCACGAACCTCGCCGGAATTTGGTTTGAAATTGTTTTTTTTTTTGAATTAGGGTTTTGTTTAAAGAGATTTTTTGAACACGACCCAACGTCTTGATGTAAGTTCCTCCAAGTCTCCCTTGTTCATCGTTTGTTTTCTTTTGGGTTTGTGAGTGGTTCACTTCTGCATCTTGAAGTATTTTGTTCTGTTGGATAGGCCTTGGAACTGTTCAAGAAGCAACAAGTGGATTTTCTAATTGCTACAGATGTTGCTGCTCGTGTAAGAATAAGATTTTTGTTTCATGCAGCTAAACTAGTTGGGTGCTTAGAGTGGGTGTTTGGGAAGTGGGAATGGGAATGAAATGAGTAGTGCTTGATTGCCCGTTGTTTATTGTTGAATCATACCCCTACAAATTGGGTTTATGAAAAGTATTTACCCATTTCTTTCACTTTCATAGTTGTTCACATTCCTTTAATGTTACCAAGCACTCCCTATTATTAGAATTTTTATAAAGATCATTATATCCATGTGATGTTGCTCTGTTGTGTCCACTTTACTCTTGTATTTCATTTTTCAGGGTCTTGATATTATAGGAGTTCAGACAGTTATCAATTTTGCATGTCCTCGAGACCTTACGAGGTAATTTACTCTAATGGTTTACAAATTTAGTAGCGACTACTTATTTGCGGCTCTGCATTTTCAACTTGTAGTCCTTTCTATGAAAAAATGGAAATCATTCAACTATCCCACTGAGTCATTTGAAGGTGCAATTTTATCAACAATATTATTCATTTATAACAACCTTCCTATCAAAGAAAACATCTTGTGACCATTTCTCGACATAACTACGATGGAAAGTCATAAGTGAAGTGTCACTCTCCCGAAACTAAAATTATTGTTACTTCTATATTTCATCAAGTCAAACTAAATATTCCTGATATTGGTATATGCTATTGTCTACTTTGTAGGTTTGTTATGGTGGGGTCAAATGGACTCTTTCATGGTTTGTTGTTTTCTTGGGACTTCCAAAAATGATGCCTTTCAATTCAAACCCAAATTTTATAACATTATAACGTCATGGCATTGATCACTCAGTTAGGTCAATGTTCCACACTTCTGTGAATTAGTGCAAATATTATGTATGTATTCTCTTGAAGGAAAAACTTCATTGGATGAAATTTACACTTGAGCTTTGGCCTTGGACATTGAATTAAGATGAAGCACATAACCAGGACTATGGCCCAAAAAATTACGTATGGAATGATTTCAACCATCTTGACAGGTTAAGAAAGCTGGTTCGAGGGCGACATGAGTGAGAGAAGGCAAAAAAGAACTTCTACTTCTGCGCGAGGTAGGGAGAAGAGGAAATCCCCCTTTTCGAGGGCGACATGAGTGAGAAAAGGCAAAAAAAACTTCTGCTTCTGCGCGAGGTGGCGGGAAGAGGAAATCCTCCTTTAAGAGCACGTCACGGTACGAATATTACTTGAAGACATTTGATTTCATTTATTTTGTTCATCCGTTGGCATGTTTATTGGTAATTTATATTTTGATGTCAGTTGGACTACCATCAACCTTGTGTCTATGATAGGCCGAAAAATGTGCGTATTTTGTATATCTAATAGTGTATATTAATACACTTAATTTATTCGCACATTTATATTTTTTGACCTATTTATTATTTGAATAGATTTATTTGCTTTGATGTTCTATGTTTTATTTTCAGCATTTTAGAGAATTTTCATGAAAGAGAAAGCCGTTGCTACAAGAGCTCAAATAGCCATTTGCAGATGCCCCATTTGGAGAGAAAGTGTACCAGGATGCATGAAAGTGGTTGGGCTAGGCCTAATGTATTATAATTAAATCTTGCACACATGGAGTACTTAATTAATATGAGGAGACTTACGTGACTTTGGGGCAGCCTTTTTATTCTCAAGGAAATAAACAAGCAAGCTGGAGGATTATTATTTTGAAGGAGTTTGATTAGATAAGGGCACTTGGAATTATTTGAAGGGAATTTTTTTACGAGAAAAAAACCACTCATTCACGGAAGAGGAGAGAGCCGCGCACCAGAAAAAAAAAAAAGTGACGGACTGCGAAAAAGCGAGAGACTGAGCTGAGAGGAAGAACACCACGCGGAGGGAAGCCGCACCCGCACACGAGAGAGAATTTTATTTTCTCTTTTATCTATCTTTCATTTTTATTAGCATGGTAGTTTAGATTTTTATCCAGTTTAAGGGGATGTTTGAACTCTAATTTCAATTTGTCTATGAATTGAATGATCTATTTCTTATCGTTGGTGAATTAAGACGCCGTATTTATTTTTGTTGATGAGTTGATTCGTGTTATCTGTGTATCGTGTTTATGAATTATGGTGTTTGATTTGGTTTGGCCAGCTAGGTTGAATATCCATTATTTAATTGCTAGATTCGAGGCTTTAATCCGTAATTGTTATTGTCTTGTTTCATTAGTAGTAAACTAGGGGTCGTGCATCTCTAGGGTAGCATGAGCATAAGTTAAATGGTCCGAGCTTTTGCGTCCATTGCTTAGACTGATCTATTTTCTTAAAAATTAATGCTACTAGTGAATTAAATCTAGAGAGCTTATTCTAGGTTGTCCACTAGTTAGGTTTAGTCGAAGAGCTTATTTCGATTAAATATTCGGTAAGGGAAAATTCGGTTAACAGAGCTTGTTGTTAGCTAGGGTCGGTAATTCATTAGCAATTTAAAGAAAGCGTCGAAATTAATTAACGGTAGATTTAGATTGGGTGATAACTGAACCAAAAACTGGAACTTCTCTTATTTTATTTAATTTTTATTTTATTTTGTTATTTTTATTTTTATTAAGCCAATCCCCCCATCTTTTATTGCTTTCTTAGTTTTAATTTAATTAATACGAGAATAGTCACAATTAATTCCTGCTCCTCGCGGGATCGACCCTTACTCGCCGCTACTACTAGTTAGTAGAGGTTAGTCGAGGAAAATATTATAAATTTACATTTGCCGTGTTGCGACGCGCGGTCAGTCTAATAATTTTATGTTTCGATATGTGTATATGGTGTGGCCACTCATTTTAAAGTTTGTTGTTTTGGTATTTTGATCATTGCAACTCATTTTACTCTTCAGGTACAAGCGGCGGTAGTTTCGGCATCCGAAGTGTCATCTGCTTGAATGAGCGGGTCTAATTATTCGGGCCGCAAAATGGCTTTGCCCTCTTTTTGGATATTTTTTTTTAAAAATTATTGACTTCAAAATTAAACTATAAACGTACTTGTAGCTGATTTATGTTTGAGATTTTTTTTCTCCTTGGATTCATGAACACCTATAGTCAAATTGTGCGAACATATTTATTTATCTTGAGTTACTAGTTTACATATAAATATTTTTCAAGGAGTTCCAGTTTTTATATTAAGACCGTTTTGCAATTTTTTTACATGCGTTTAAAGACATGCAAACACAGACACACGCATTTCTAAATTCTAAACACTTGTGCAAGATAACATAACTTTTTAGATGAATTGACTAATTATATTTTTTTAACTATCAAATGTCCATTTTTGGAGATTCAGCATGTTATTCTCGTCGAGCCACTTCTGAATCCGACAGTCGAGGCACAAGCAATCGGCAGGGTGTACCGAATAGGGCAGGAGCATAAAACTCTCTTTCAATGTTTTATAGAAAGCTTCTCTCTTAAAAAATGAAAGAAAAATAGGGTTTATATTATATTGAACTTTAGCCTCATCTTCATAATCAAAAAACGTTCGGAGCACCCTCATACATTTGTCCATATATTACCGATACTCCTAAATCTAATGAGTAAATCAATCTCGGATAGTTTTTTTGTAAAATTTTGAATTTCTGGGCTTCTTGTGAATGACTCATCACGATTTCACGAGTAGTTTTTTGTAAGTTCAACCATTTGTCGAACAGAAGGCTGCAATGTAAAGTGCTGCACTGTTTTCTCCATTGTGAAGTTTGCAAATTTCGGCGGGAACTTGGTATTAATGAATGAAGCTTGACCCCAACAAAGAAAAAGAGTCTACAAATTTGTGAAAAGAAAAAGATCGATAAAATTATGTCTCATTTTTTGTCGATGTTCTAACTTTTTTACCATATCCTCCTAAAAAAAAACATGTCTTATATATGATTCAATGTCTTATATAATAAAACAAATAAAATTTGAACCAAAATTGATTATTGGGATTGATTTTTTGTATAAAAAATTATTATGGGATCTAAAATGATTCCAAAAATCGTTTTTGGGATTTCTGGGTCCATAAACGATTTATGAGATTGCTGGAACCAGAAATCGATTTCTGTAAATCGATTTCTGGTCCCAGAAATCCCAGAAATCGACCAGAAATCGATTTCTGGAACCAGAAAGCATTTCTTGAATTTCTAGTACCTGAAACTATTTCTGGACCCCAGAAATCGTTTTCGGGATTTCTAGGACCAAAAATCAATTTCTGGTACCGGACATCGATTTCTCGTACCGGAAATCGATTTCTGGAACCAGAAATCATTTCTTGGATTTTGGAATTTCTGAGACCAGAAACCATTTCTGAGTCCAGAAATCGATTTCCGCTCCCGGAAATCGATTTCTAGAACTAGAAATCATTTTTTGGATTTCTGGGATTTCTGGGACCAGAAACCATTTCTTGTACCAGAAATCGATTTCTGGACCCAGGGTCCAGAAATCGTTTCTTGGATTCTCTTTTTTTATATATATAAAAATAGGTAGTAAGGGTATTTTTGTCTTTTTAGGTGCCAAAATGGCTAAAAAAGATGTTATTTTGCAAAACATGGCTAAAATTTATGGTAGCCATTTGTACATGGCTAAAAAAAAAAATTCTCTGTATAAAAAAAATAGAGTGCATAAAGTAATGCTTAGATATTAGGGTAAGTATTTTATGAATACATATATCTAGATATTTCTTTAAATAAAAGAAAAATCTTGAATTTTGGGTTTTCCCTTATTCATTGAAATCAATAAGAAAGGTCAAAGGTGTTAAAAGTGAATTGATAGGTTGTACAACACTTATTTAGCCTTTTATAATGACATGATTGGTATGATGGAATAACATAGGAATGGAATGATCATTCCTTATTCCATGATTGTTATATTTTTTTGGGAAGGAATAACCATTCCAATGGGAATGGCAAAACCCATCTCCATGGGATTAGCCGAATTATAGTAAATGGAGAGTTTTCTCATTCCCATGTGTGTAGGAATCAATTTTTCAAAAAATGAAATTAATAAATAATAATAAAAAATAAATATATAATATATATTATAAATCATGATTAAAATATATTAAATAAAATTATTTTTAAAAAAAAATTCAAATAAAAAAATTGAAAACTTACTTTTATTTATTTTTTAATTAAATATATTAAATACTTATATAAAAATAAAACTAAAAAAGGTATTTATATATAATTTAAAAATATATTATTTTATTTTTATATATTATTAAAAATATATTATTTTAAAAAGTAAAATACAAATAAAAAATTTAAAACTTACTTTTATTTATTGTTTAATTATTAAAAATATATTATTTTTTATATATATAAAAATATATTATTTTATATTTATTTATTATTAAAAATATATTATTTTTCATATTATTAAAAAATATATTATTTATTTTTATATATTATTCAAAATATATTATTTTATTTTTATATATTATTAAAAAAACATTTATATATAATTTATTAAAAGTATACTATTTTTTTAAAAAAAGCTTTTATTTACTTTTATAATAAAAAAATGATAATGTCATTCCATTCTAGTCCTATTCCTTTTGCATACCAAACGCATCAATGACAAAACATGTTTCATTCCATTCCCATAATCATTTCATTCTTCAATTCATTCCATTCCTACGAAATTCCATTCCATCATACCAATCATGCTTTGATTGTTTACGAAATAATTTGTTCATAATGAGTTATTTTAGTTAACTATAGTTAATTTTGAAAAATGTGGTATAATTAGTTGTTAGTGGAATTTTAAGAATGAATTAAAATAATATTTAAAATAAAATGACTAAAATTGATTTGATGTAAAAGTATGGGATAAATGATTATAAATGATAGATAATTAAAATTATGTGAGTTGATGAATAGTGAATTAAATTTGATGTGATGTGTAAGAATTATTAGTTTGTATTATTTAATTATATAAATAATATTAAAGAGAGTGTAGTCGAATTAAAGTTGAGTTAGATTTCGAGTATGAGATAAAATTAATTAAATTATTTTATAAACAATCAAGTCATATGCTGAGATTGAAGTCGTGGTCACTATATTGAATCAGAATTGTCGAGTCCACCTTACTAAAATCTCATTCGACATTCGAATTGAATATGCCCTAGTTACAAGTAATTGCCATCCAGTTGGTATAGTGAAATGTAATTTAATGTCCCTTTACTCATATTATACAGGATTTTACATAAACACATATATGCATTTTGTTAAAATTATCAAATTAATTAAGCCCAAAACGATAGCTCAAATATATGCCCATAAAGAACAATAAATTGAAGTACTAGTTGATTAATTTAGGAACCAAATCTCTAAATTGGGCCTGAAATTTTTAAAATAATCAGTATATATATATACTTATAAATAGAACTATAAAATATGTATAAAATACAAAAATACTTACAATATATTAAAGTAAAAACCTATTAAAAATCAATATACATATAAAGAAAATACTATAAAATCAAAACCTATTAAAAATCAATGTACTTACAATATATTAGTAATTAAAACGTATTTTCTTTGCTAATTTTATTTATTAATAATATTATTTATTCAGTAAAAAATATACTAACAATTTTTATATTTTAAATTTTTAGATAGGCTTTTGAAAATATTTATAATGATGTACTCTTTCAGTCTCTTAATTGTAAATCGTTTTAGTGTTTTATAAAACTGAGTATTTATTAGTTGGATTGTTGCATTGTTTAATGTTGACTTTTTACTCTTTTTTTCGTGTGTAATCACATATTTTTAACTTTATTTATTTTTTCTTAAAAAAATGTTCATTTGATAAGCTTTCATAACAAAAATGCTACGCAATGTTGTGCAAAAGTTTAATTTAAATCAAGTTTTCAAACAAAAAACTTATTTTTTCCGAAATTATAGATGTTGAACTTAAATTATAAATACATGAAATCTCTCTTTTAAAAAAAATAAAAAAAATTGCTGGTAAATACAATTTTATATGAAATGAGTGTTTCAACTTAAACTACAAACTCGTTCTTTAACATTTAAAACCGGACCCCCTCAGCAAAATTTATGGATCCGTCACTGGGACTAATCATCTTATTAGGTCTAAGACTGAACCGGATCATATTTCATATTTTAGAAGATAGTTTTATTTTTTGTTGAATGCATTATACTTGTACAAATATGATGTCATCATACACATTGTCATGTATCAAATAGAAACAAATAATGAATACACAATTCAAATAGAAAAACTTACTCATTAGATGTACCGTTACCAAGTAAATTTTTATAATAGACAAAAAGAATGAACCATACTTGATATTGATTGCCATCATATTGCAATATTTATCCAACATAATATTAGAAAAATGAAATAGCAAATTAGTTTATGTACTTGAAGCATATCCATTCAACAAATTCAATATAAGTCCAACAATCATAGCATCATCCATTTACTGAAAATATGAAAATATATTGACTTGGTAGTCAAAATTCAATAAAACAGTCCCAATATAGTGGCACGAAATTCGAACAAAGTTGACTCGAATAAGTCCATGCGTATCCATACATAAACTGATCCAAATCCATATAGTCTCAACCACAAACCATATACCATTTAATCACATACGGACATGACATGCAGCTGCATGCATGTCTAGTTTCTTCTATCTCTAGCATTATATTTTCATAAAACTTTTATCACTTTTTCTTTTCGGTAGGATATCGTTTTGTCATATTTTTATTTAATAATAATATATAATTATACTACAAATTATTATGCTTTTTTTGATAAAAATATATAATTATACTACAAATTATTATATTATGCTTTTGTTTATATTATTTTTATATGTTTAAAAATTATATATATATATATTTAAAAAGATATATAATTCAACAACGGACAATGAATTTTTATATTTCCTATGTCATACTAGTTTGAAAATTTATCATTTAATTCCGGGTGGTCACGTGAGCCAAGCCGAAATATTTGAAAGATAATTTGGTTGCAAATAAATGCGAGAGCTATATAAATAGAGCTTTAGCTAGTAACATTTTATCCACCTTCAAATTTTCCTTAATTTAGCCTGATAAAAATGAAGCCTAGTGCTTATGTTCTTCTTGGCGCCTTTTTGGCCCTTCTCATCATCTCCTGTGTTGGTGCTGATGAGAAAAATACTCAAACTGAGACCAAAAGTAAGCATAAATTTTTCTCGAATTTATTTCCGTTAGTCTCATTTTCATGAACTTGGCTATTATATGTCCTATAATTAGATAAATAAAATGAGTCAATTTGTGAACTCAGTTTGATTCACAAACTCGTTTAGTCAGTTCGAATCGAAAGGGTTGTTAAGGCTTGAAAAAAATATGATCTTTTGCGTAGTGTTTTGAGCTTCTGAGTTTGTTTATCTAGGCTTAATTTATAGTTTATAAATCGACAAAAATGATTTATTTGTACGGCGCGTCGAGTTTGTCTATTTTGGCTTAAATTTATAGTTTATAAATTGACAAAAATAAAATACAATTATTTATTTTGTCTGGCGCGGTGATGCAGCCGATGACTCTAATAATGAAGTAGCCGATCAGATGCAATATGGCGGTGGAGGCT
>BKCP01000558.1:7455-34713 GCA_008636005.1 Striga asiatica | reverse complement strand
GGCGGCGGCGGCCGGGGAGGTGGTTGGGGCGGCGGCGGTCGCGGTGGATGGGGCGGCGGGGGATGGGGCGGAGGCCAAGCACAGCCTTAAGTTAATTATAAAAGAAATCTGAAGTCCACGTGTACCGTGTTTTTTTGTGACATAAATAAAGGAGTGTTAACGCAAAATTAATAATAAATAAAGAAGTGTACTTTGTGCAGGGAGAAGAGTACGGTCTTGTAATAATATAAATTATATGAATGCCACCTTTTATGAATTTATGTTTCTGTTTTGATGTTTCATTGTGGTTCGGTGAAATGGTAATTTGGTGTAATATGAACTGCTTGGCAACTTTTTATCTTTACATTAACATAATTAAGGAATGATATTAAGTAGAGTAAAAGGCGCACCAAATTCATTTATGTGTTAACGAAATGATATTTTGCATGAGAAATTATTCAATTAGTAAATATTATCACATTTTACAACTAGGAGAATAACTTGTTTTATAAATAAACAAATAGACTTCACTATAAAAAGAAAAATACGCGATATTTATCAACCTCAATTCGTGATCTTATACATATATTTAGTTTTTTAGACGGTCGAACTGCAAGATGATTATTCTGTTAGAACTTGAACTTGAATTGCATGGCCTGGACTAGTTGGATAATATCCCTAAATTTATATGGGTCAATTAGCTCAAGATACTATTGAATAATGATGGTTCTTAGTATAATATAATGAGTTTAAATTTTATATGTACTCATACAATTGAAATGCTAGTTGACCAAAATTCGATGCGCTTTCATTTGTTTTGGTTAAGTTCTTCATGATGTCATACTTTAAAGTAGATTTTTCATAATTTTTTTCCCGAACATTTTGAAACTTTCACATTCAAGTTTATCGATGGAGCTTTAATACTAGTATTCGATCCTGATAACACGCACAAAGGAAACAAAAATTTATATATTGTATGTACGTATATAACATTTAAAACTTTAAATTAAAAAAAAAAAAGTGTATATTGCATTTTAAAATTTTGACTATATGTAAATGTATAATAGGAATGTAAATTTTTTAACTTACATATAAATTATTATTATTTTTTTTTTGTTATTGTATGACTATAATACAAAATAGGAATATTAGTTGTAACACAATTTAATATTGCATATTTAAAAAATTTAAAATCTTGTAAAACCGTTACAAAATAAAAAATTAATAATAAGGCTTTACTTCTGTGTCGATTTTTATTGAATGAAGTTCTATATTTATTGATTGCTGACTGAATAAAATTTATTGAAACTTGCCAGCAATTTATATATATATAGATTCTTATACAACAAAAAAAATTAGAAAAACGTTGCAATTAAAATTAAGATATAGTTTTTAATTTATTTTTTTTTTGTGTCTTATCCAAAAAAAAATAGTTAAATGAAAAATATTGATTTGGAAAAATCTTAGATATATTTAAACTATAAATGAATATAAAATAACAATATAATAATTTAAATTGATGTGTAATAAAATATAAAATTAATACCAAGAAATATGTGAATATATAAAAAGTATTCACTGGAAAATTTATAATAATTGTTACTATTTATTTTAGAATTATGTTAGTTGATGATTGTATTGAAAAAGTAAGATATAATAAATAATACACTTTCTTATAATAAAATATATCTTAAATAAATAGAAATAATATGGTGATATGTATATGCATAAGTGTAGAATATGTTTATTTAGTATTAAGCAAAATAGATTAATTTTTTTACTTAATTAGATGTCTAATACATCAAGTGTCGTATCAGTCGTGTTTCATAGTTTTTTACTTTATATGTAATTCTAGAATTTAGATAAATAATAATTTATTTTATTAAATTGACCACATACCAATTATATTTGAAATAAATATCATTTTTAAAAGAATACATACTAATTTCAAATACTTTATAATATAATTATAATTTTATTTAATATAATTTAATTTAGTTTGATAAATAAATTTAAATTTTATTTATAAGGATATAAGTGTGATAAAAAATATTAATTGGCCACCAAAAATTTTAATAAAAACTTTAAAAAAAATTATGAGTACTATAAAATGTCAAATTTTGGCCTAGGTTATAATAAGCTTTAACTTATAAACCATTAGTTCACTAATTCTTTTATTTTGTGGAATTTGAGAACAGCTTTGATGGGCAAGTGTGGAGGAAATTGAGCACTTTTTGCGACACAAATTTGAAGATTTACGCACGGGCGGAACTAAAATAGTAAATAAATGGAGATTGATAAAAAAAATACTAATTTATATCTAAGACTAATTCTAAAGAATGATTTTTGTCAAATAAGAATCCAAGATTAATTCTAAAGAATAATTTTTTGTCAATAAGATTCCGAAGCATGAGAGTTTGCCACGTAGGCTCAACGCATTCTGAAATTATATATAGAGGGAATTATTTTAATTTTTCTTATAATTTATTCTATATTATTATTTTATTTATATTATTCTCCCAGTTTATTTTTATATTTGATTTTTTTCCATTCAAAATTAGTATTGGACCTTTTGACTATTTTCGTTTTTCTCCCCTCACTTTCACAGCTAAACACTGAAAAAGCTCGAGCGAACATGCGCGCGGCTACTAACCCTTCCTTCCTTATCCACCACCACACCTCCATCGCCTTCGCCGTTCTCCGCTCGATTCGCCACCGTATTCCGCTGTTCCCTCCGTCCGTCGTCAAAATCCGAGCTCAGTCCACGTCCACGTCACACGCCGAGCTCGATAATACCAGAACCGGCCGATCTGGCTCGCTCGCTTCCCCTCCGGCGAATATCGATGCTACGCAGAAGATAGAAGTTAATCCGCCCAAGGGAACCAGGGATTTCCCTCCTGAAGAAATGCGGCTGAGGAATTGGCTGTTTCAGAATTTTAGAGAGGTAAGTATTTGGAAATTACTTGTGGTGTTTGGTACCTGATAGCCATTTGTGGATGTGAGAAGTCTTTCGTAGGTGTCCCAGCTTTGCTGATAGTCCCTCTTAAATTGTACTGTACAATGAATCGATTGTTTAGTTAGTGCCTGCGAGGTGAAGAAAATTGTTAATGTTTACAAGTGTTAATGGTGTAATTGAATTGTTCTGGCATTTAAGGTATGCATACAAATGCATTAAGAAAATGTATGTGTTATTCTGTTACCTTTTTGTCAGTGTAAGTGGTGTTATGGTTTGCATTAGTTGAAGCGATGAATGTCTTTGTTCTCTGTAACTACCTGTTACAAAAGGTTAATTACTTTGAAAAAATGGAGAAACTAGTTATGTTTTGTAGGAAGAAAGCAGCCATAGAGTGCACTGTTGAGATGTATTGGTTGTCTTAGGTTTCACAATCATTCGGCTTCGAAGAGGTTGATTTTCCAGTACTGGAGTCAGAGGCGCTGTTTATTAGGAAAGCTGGGGAGGAGATCAGAGACCAGGTTTCTTTCTTATTTTTTTTTCCTGGCCTGGTTCTCATTTCAGCATAAAATGATAAATTTCTCTCTATTATTTTATACATTTGCTGATGATATTCACCATGCCTTGGTTTATGAGATCTTTTGTGATTTACTATTTTAATGAACGCGTCTGGTATCTATGTTATGTGGGATTCTGTTCATTTGTAATCGAAATTTGCATATTACACGGTGACGAATATTTGGAGGACTTGCATTTACTGAAAACCAGTATAATCTGAAAAGAACATGCATTGTATACAAGCGTGTCTTTATCAAGCTACTAACTATTTTCATTTTTCTCTTCCATGGATTAAGCTTTATTGTTTTGAGGATCGTGGAAACCGTAGAGTTGCACTAAGGCCAGAACTCACTCCTTCTCTAGCAAGGCTAGTAATACAAAAAGGGTAAATTCTTATCTCATACTATAAAAATTCGTCTATGTTTAATCATTTATGTTTGTTACATTTCATCAGCCTGTCAAAATGTACACAAAAATATTTATATGTTATCTATTTATTCTTTCTTCCAGGTACGGATGCTAGATTTTGATCACCATGTTTTTTTCTGTCCAGAAAATCTGTTTCCCTTCCGCTAAAATGGTTTGCCATTGGACAGTGCTGGCGGTATGAGCGAATGACCCGGGGACGCCGTCGGGAGCATTATCAATGGAACATGGATATTATTGGTGTCCCTAATGTTGCAGTATGTTGGCAACTTAGTTTGTCATTCATTACATGTCATGCTAACACCACTTCTGTTTTAAGTGTATCAACACATTTACTTTATTCACAGTTTGAAATATCTTAGTGGGAAATTTTATTTTGTCACTCTCAACGCACACATGATATCGTGACTGCTTACTATAAATAAAATTGAGCAACTCTATGTCTTAGTTTTTAAAAGAATGAATTCATAAATAAATATATGTGTTGACTCTAGAGTCTTGGAAACAACGTTCCTAATGATTCATTTACTGCAGGCTGAGGCAGAGCTGATTTCTTCTATTGTCACCTTTTTCAAGCGCATTGGAATCACAGCATCAGATGTTGGGTTTAAAGTTTCTAGCAGAAAGGTATATTTACCTTTTCTTTTCCTCCAAACATTATTCAAATGGTGGAGCTCACAAGTTACATGATTCTGCGTTGGTGTCGAAGCGTCTTGTTTTTAACAGAGTGCAGTATATTAAGCATTTAAGGAACACTGATATGCTTCCCATGTACTGTGTACAGGTTTTGCAAGAAGTTCTAAGGCGTTACTCCGTACCAGAAAAGTTATTTGGCAGGGTTTGTGTAATAATAGATAAGGTTAGTGACAATGAGCATGAGGTGTCTGTGATCTCAATTCATTTTCTGCTCCCGATTTCTGCTACATCTGTGCTTCTTTTCATCTTCCTTCCTTTCTTATGTCTGGTGTGTGTGTGTGTGCTTGATCAAATTCAACTTCAAGTATTAGGAAGGAAAAGAAGAGCATATAGCATTCTACGTGATTTTAATCAAAAACTTATTTATGTCTACATGATGGGCTGACGAGCATACCCTCTGCAAGGAAAATGATCACTGCATCTTTAACAGACCCTTTGATTTTGCGGACAGTCATTACATGACCATATGGCTCGGAATATCAAATCAGTAATTTTTGTTTGCAATCTATGGTTTTTAAGCTGTGTGTTTAAGTCAGGTTGATGTAACAGCATGATGTGTGTTAATTATAATTACAGAACTGTAGACAAAATGAAGTAACCCAGGCTTTTTCTACTGCTCCCCCCTCCCTCCGTTATCTCTGTCCATTGTCTTCTTGTTCCTTATTTACGTTTTCTTGAATTCTAAACAGTTGGAAAAGATTCCCATAGATGATATCAAGAAAGAGCTGAGGTCTGCAGAGTTATCAGAAGAGGCTGTTGAAGAGCTATTGGAAATCCTTACTATGAAATCTTTGACAAAATTGGAAGGTTAGTGCAGCCAAAATTCCTGACCCTTATGAGTCATGATGACTGTAATTGTATAATGATTTGATATTGTCAGCTGGAAGTGCATCTGTGAAGGGCAATGCAAGATTGACAATTTTGAATTAATGGATTTTTTATATCTCAGAAATAGTCATGCCTTGTAGTTGACGTGACTGAAGTAGTACTGAGCTGGTGACTATGCACTTTTCTCAAGTTAAATTTGATACCCGAGCTAATCTTCTTGAAACAATTTGAAATGAAAAATCTCTAATTGGATAGTTACAGTAGCTCTTTCCATTTTAGACAGACTAAGTTACATATTACTCTTCTAATTGGTTGGATAAAATGGTGTCAGTGGTTGATTTCAGGATATATCAGAAAGTGGTCTTTAATCAAGTGAAATTGTTCTCTTTGTTCATTTCAGATATCTCACAGGCTTACATTTTTTTTCCTTTCACCTGGTTTTGTTGAATTGCTTACTTCATGGTTCTGGTGATTGTCTTTTTTAATAAGACCTTTAGTTCTTTTTGGAGGAATAATTGTAACTTTCACGTCATCTTTGTTTTCTTATGAGTCATTTCAGAGAAACTTGGCGCTTCAGTGGAAGTCCTTGCTGATTTGAAGCAGCTATTCTCACTTGCTGAAAAGTACGGTTACTCTGAGTGGATCCAGTTTGATGCGTCCATTGTACGTGGCTTAGCCTACTACACTGGAATCGTTTTTGAGGTAATATTGAATCTCTAGAAAATTATTAAAAACTATCTTGGTTTGTGTTCATGGTGGTGTTAGTTTGTAGGCATAACCCTGAAGTTTCAACCTTACAGTAGAACTCAATCATCTTTCAAACTTACGAATGCCCAACGATGATAAGCATTTTGTCAAAACTATCCATCTTCAATTTGTAAATTAGAAGTAAATATCAAGAGGATGTTTATAATAATTCACATTAGTATTGAAATTTCTGAAAGTACCCGAGACTGGTTCAATGTTATAATTAAGGGCCTAGCCATAATGTTTCTAAATGTGGAGGACATTTATTATTATTATTATTATTTATTATTATTATTATTATTCATTTATTTTGGATATAAAAGTGTGTAAATTTCATTGGTTTTAGGGATTTGATCGAGAAGGAAAGCTGAGAGCAATTTGTGGCGGAGGTCGATATGACAGATTACTCTCGACTTTTGGTGGCGATGATCTCCCAGCTTGTGGGTTTGGATTTGGTGATGCAGTTATTGTAGAAGTCAGTACAATTTAGTCATATTTTTATTATTTCACCTTATGCTTTGTTATATATATATATACAATTCATTGACTTTCTCATCTTCTGTGGATTATAAAGCTGCTAAAGGAGAAGGGACTTTTGCCAGAATTAAGCCCTCAGGTAAGGAACATCGTCTGCTCATTGGATCAAGATTTACAGGGTTCGGCTTCTTTAGTTGCTGCAAGACTGAGGGAAAAGGGCCAAAGCGTTGACTTGGTTTTGGAGAATAAACCGCTTAAATGGTAAGAGAGCTTTCATGATAGAAGTTTCTGAATTAACAAAAGAAAAGGTCATGAAGCCTGCACAAAACTCCAGTATTCATTAGGAACTACAGTTACACTCTTCACATGCGTTCTCATTTCCTAATCTGGACTGGGTATAAACATGAAAGACATCAAAGGGAGGATCTGTAAAACAGTAGCCTTTATTTGTGATTTTCAAGAGATAACTCAAATTTTACTCTCCCTCGTGAAAATTATCAATACTTGTGAACCCTTGTCCACAGTAAAGAAGTGTTTTTTCCGTAACTTTTATTTTGTAAACTCTTGTATAGATGGTTCGTATGATCTTAGTATTTATTATGTTCTTACACTTCTTTCTTATTACAGGGTATTTAAACGGGCAGCAAGAATAAATGCCGAGAGGCTGATAATAGTGGGAAATGAAGAGTGGCAAAAGGGTATGATCGGCGTCAAAATTCTTTCATCTGGACAACAATATGAAATTAAAGTTGATGAACTTGAATAATGATACAAGGTATTTATAAATTTTCTGAAGTCTTTATGTTCTTGAGGTATTAATGGAGAAGTACTCTTTTACATGTGAGAATTTAACAAGAGCCTTTTCTTGTCTGTTTTTCTCCTATTGTTGTGCATGTGTGTGTGTGTGTATGTATTCGTTCATATAAAACTGTTGAGTTGATTGACATTGAATTTCATATTGTTTTTCCATTTGGCTGGCCAGGCCTCGAGAATAGACGTGCATTAAAAGTCGAGACATATTTGAGCATAATGATTATACGGATTTAAAATGACATGACAGGCCAAAAAGTCGAGAGAGCTACATGCTATGTGACCATTGTAAGATGGTGTTCTTAAGTAACTCTTTCGACTTGATGATGCGAAATTTTTCAATAGTCTGAGTAGAGTAGGAATCAATAATGTGACGGTGTTTCTGTTTAGGGAATTATATAGGAAGGTTTTCTTTTTCGGTTTCATTGTGTAAGGGTGTGACGTGCAAAGGCCTACCCTACCCTAGGGCTCACTTCTCACTTCACATCACATCACATCCCATCTCATCTAAATTCCAATTATTTTATTGAGCTATGAAGGGTTTGTGGTCCAGAGTTGAGAGCGGGATGGAGAAGGTTATCAATGGCCTCATCAACAAGGAGATTGAGAGGGTTGTCAAGGAGGGCCTCGTGAAGGATCTTGGTGACGGCGTGAAGGAGAGTTTCAAGGAGATTGTCATGGAGGGACTCAAGGAACGAGTCAAGGGTTTCACCTATCGTTGTGGTGAAAACATGCTCTCTGCCACCGTGTTCACCGCGGCACACTTTTATCTGGTGGAGTAGAACAGAAAGAGCTAGCCCAAAATGATGATGCGGTCCAGAAAGGCAGGTAGCTCCAAAAGCTACTCGTGCACACTTTTATCTGGTCTCTTCCTTCCTGACGCTCGAGATCTCCTTGCTGAAACACGAGTAGCTTTTGGAGCTGCCTGCCTTTCTGGACCGCATCTTCATTTTGGGCTAGCTCTTTCTGTTCCTCCACCAGATAAAAGTGTGCCGCGGTGATCACGGTGGCAGAGAGCATGATTCACCAAAGCGATAGGTGAAACCCTTGACTCGTTCCTTAAGTCCCTCCATGACACTCTCTTTGAAACTCTCATTGAGATTCTCCTTGACGCCGTCACCAAGATCCTTCATGAGGCCCTCCTTGACAATCTTCTCAATCTCCTTGTTGATGAGGCCCATGATAACCCTCTCCATCTCGCTCTCAACTCTGGACCACAAACCCTTTCATAGCTCAATAAAATAATTGGAATTTAGATGGGATGTGATGTGAAGTGAGCCCTAGGGTAGGCCTTCAGTTGAAATCCGACGTGATTGTATTTTTCGTCTACTTNTCTTCTATTTACTCAATAATTTTGTGTTTTGTGGAAGTAATTGATATTGTTCTGCAGTTTGGTGTGATGTTAATATGTTATGCTATTTTTGTGGTAGTCTGTCTTGTGATCTTTCTTTTGGTTAATTGGTAAAATGGCCTTTTCCTTATTTCATAACTTTTTTTTTTCTGTTTTTTTACGACTGAGTCAATTATACTTTTACAAACATATGCACTTACTTTCAATTTAAAATGTTATAAACTAATGTATAATATTCTAAAGTTTAAAGAAAATATGGAAGAGTTGAATCGTCTAATAATACATATCATACGAGAATTTATATTGAGTTATATAATTCAACTAGTACATGCCCGTGCGATGCACGCGGAACAATATTATAATTGTATTATAAATTAAATATATAAATAACGTTAATGATAATTTACTCATTGTTTTCACAACTGGACCGGATCGAGCATTCATATTGTATGGAGCGGGGACTGGTTTATCAACTAATTCGGTTCACTCGAATAAAATGTTTGCTAGAGAACTGGTCAACATCAGTTGGTCAGATTGGTAGTATCACTACGATTTAAACAAATTTTGTTACATTTAAAACTATTTTTAATAATATAAATAAAAATACATATTTAAATAAAATAGATATTTATAAATTATTTATCATTTAGTTTAAACACTGAATATTTTTAAATTGTTCGTATATTTAATTAATATATTAAAATATTAATATTTAAATTCTGATGCAACCAATAAATCATTATATAAATAACTTGATCGATTTGAAAACGGTCCTCTACTAAGAACTTTTGATTTCCCGTACATTAATAAAGTTGTAATGCAATACCATTTATTTCACATAAATATAAATAAAATAATATATAAGTGTCCATAAATCCTTGAACATGTTGTCATAAAAGCATTCTTAATATGATTATTTGGAGTTTGAACAACATTACATTTATTATAATAAAGTATTTTAATATTAAAAATTATATTTAGTTCAATAATCAATTTGGTCTAATCAAACTGAACCATAACTTGGTCACTCGAGATCAACCTCAGTTGTCATATTGACCCATAACTCGGTCACCCGGATCAACCTCAGTTGTCATGTTTTTGGACTATTTTAAATATCAACTAATACTGAATATTTACCTAATTCAATCACTCGATTGGTCAAATAAAATTTTCTTATTTTCCTTAAATATATGCAATTTTATGAAATAAAAAATATTTTATGATTAATGTAGTAAATGCTTATAACAAATGACAATATATTAAGATTATAAATTATATATCTAAATGTAATTTATTTATTTCTTACTTTATGCATATTTAACAAAATAATAAATATATTTTAAAAGTTTAAAATAAATCGATTGGTTTTGCAACTATCGCGATAACTCAATACCAACATGAGTTATTACATAGCAGAGATATTTTTCATATCAATTATTATGTTTTTAAACATAATAATTTTTCGCTTATATATTATATATAAGTACTTATTGTAAAACGTACTATATTAATAAAATAATTATAAAAAATTAACATTTACCATTACTTAATTCTTAATTAATTTATTTTCTACTGTTAATTTATGTTTTTAATGAGAAATAATTAACACAAACTTTTTAAACATCATGATGATTTTATATGTAATTAAAACACTCAAATAATTGATTTAGGATATTAATATAAATGACTATTTTTATATTTTGAGATTTATTGTGTAAAACGTAATACAAAAATTGTTATGGTCCATTTCTAAATATATTTGCATTTGTAAACAAACTTATTGATACATAATTGTTTTCAAATAATATGAGACATAAATTGTTCAAAAAAAAAAAGGTTGAAAATATTTTAGCCTACACTTTTGAAAATTAAAGTGCACAGATTAAATAAATACGAATTTTTAGTTGTGACTATAAAATATGAGATTTTGTAGATAGATAAATATGAATAAAAAAATATTTAATAACTAAGATAGCATGGTTTTTCGAAAAGCTTTCAAAAAATTTCAAATGTTTTATTCGTTAAATGATTGACCGGATTTTTGTAACCAAATTTACTCGTTTTACTGAAAAATTTAAGGAAATGATTGGCCGGATTTTTTGGGAGCAAGATTTTCAAGATTTTATTTTTCATTATTGGCCAGATTTATCCATATCATATAAAGAAATCATTTCCCGTATTGTTAAGAACTAAGATTTACACAATATTTTACTTAAATAACATTTTTTTTAAGAAAAAAAAAGTTGAATTAGAATTTTTATTCAACAACCATTTTTCAGAAAATAAAAAATACACTAAGAATATTAACCTTGAAAATTTTAAACCGAAATTTTAATACTATTTCAAATAAATATCTACCTCTCTTATATAGTAATAGATAATAATAGATTAAGCAAATCATTTCAATCATTGGCCAAATTTTTTGGAATCAAATTTTACACGATGGGTTTTGAGAAGTATAAATAAATGAATGACCAATATTTTGTTCACAAAATTTAGATGATTCTTACTTAAATTGCTGGATCTTGGTAACCAAATTACACGCTTAACCAGAAATAGTAAGGAAATCTATATGTGATTTATTTTGAGTATTATTTACACATGCTTTGCAAGAAATTAAGGAAATGATTTATAGTTTATTTGGAATAGTCATATGGATATGTACTAAATATACGTAAATATGCCTAATATATAGGGTTTTGGCTCTAACTTATATACGACATGTGGTTGTTTGATTTTGAAATTTATCTTGTCTTGCGGTAGAAATTGGATGAAATTGAATCCATGAAAGGTTGGATTTTTTTTCTTTCTTTCTTTTTTTTTTGTTAGTTCAAAATTATGAAAATGAAATCAAGAATTCTTCAAATTATTTGAATTTACATGTACTCAAGAAATATTATCGACAAATCTGCTGAATTTTAAATAAAAAATAATTCGCAATTTAAGGAAACAAAAACTCTGTCATTGTCATCCATACGTGAAGGAAGGAAATAAAGTAACATTTTTTATTCAAAAGATATGGAAAGATTTTGTTAAGATATTATTGCTAAAATTGTTAACGATAAAGAATGATTGATTTTGATAAGATCTTAAATTGATTTTGATAAGGCTTTAATACCCACGCCTGTTTAGAATTTTTTGTTGATGATAAATATGGATTGGATAAATGTCATTTATCTTCACGTAAATTATGAAATCACAAATTCAAATTGAACGGATTTTAAATATGGTATCACAATTTCAAATTGATTGGTTTTTATAATATTGCTATAATTAGTATGTCAACATGGTTGACTCATTATTTTTTAAAAGTTTCCACAAATGATTTATTGACCTCTCTTTTTCAATATATATAGATTTTGTGAGTGATCATTTAAAACAACTACGGAACAAAAATTCCGTTTTGTACTATTTGAGCCAAAGATAAATCATATTATCAAAAATTTTATACCCTTTTAAATGTTTATAATAAACATAGAATATGTATATGTGGATTTATTCATTTATATATAAAAAAAAGTAGAAGAGTATATTACGCAAAAACAAAAAAAAACAAAAAACACACACACACACAAATGCCAATAATTATATGCATAGATGGTATTTTTTGTTGATTTTGTTAATTTTTATTTACATCACCAAGTTTGTGCAATTATTATTGATTCAATAAATTCTTACTCATAGTATGTATAAGTATACAATAAATATTTTTATAATCGGTTCAAAATAAAACTACAAAACAATAAAATTTCAAGAACTCAAAAACAAATATCATGAACACAATATTTTACTTTATTTAATAGTATTATTGATTTTTTTTTAAAAATTCTATTTGTAACTCATCAAATGATTATACTGCATCCAAATAAATTTCCAAGATTATCCCCATATATATATTTTTTTCAATTAATGGAAGGGTAGGCGTCAGTGATCTTTCCAAGTAGAAGGGAAACTCAAAATTTTGTCGTAACGTGTGTCGAAATAATTACCCAGATGTTGCATCGTCATGTTAGAAAGACCATGTGAAAGTAGAAATTGAGATTGACAATGTTAACATTAATTTTTTATACACTAGTACGTAGCCCGTGCGATGCACGGGACAGATATATTAATTGCATCATTACCATATGGTATGTGTCTTAGGCCTGAAAAAAAAAATAAAAAAAATTTGATCATCTATTTTCCACCTCTTTTAATAAGAGTTGTGTTTTTAGCCAGAGCATTAAATTTGAGACGGTTAGCGCTAGCATGTAAATTAATTAATATATTATCCTGCTAACACGTTTATACTAATTTGAATTTGATTATACTATATTTATTTATTCTTTGAAAAAATAACAATTTTACTTATTCTTGTTCACCACATAATATTTAGTTATTATTTTATTATAAAAATTTTTGTCATATAATGTCATTATTATTATTTATAAATCATATAGAAATAGTATTCTTCTTAAATTTATTTTATTTAATATTTGATGTACGTTAATGTTATTTATTAATGTAATTAATATATAATATGTAAATAAATTGTAAATAGAAAAACCTTTTACATGAGGTCACACAATTAGCAAAAACCTTTTCTTATTAACAAAAAATGCTCGACAAATGATCCGAAACAACACAAAATTCAGGAAGAATTACAAAAACTGCCGATAGAAAGAAAATCGCATATTCTTGTGTAGAACAATCTAACGGTTAGATGTGGTTAGAGGGGTTGGGGCAATCATACTTTCTTAATGTAAATTAAAAAGAAAATCATACTCTTTCGGCCAAAATGTGACTATTGATGGCCTGACTGCGACGGACCCGAACGTGGATGTAATCGAGCTTTGGGATTTCGAATGTTTGCGAATCCTCTTTTGCCTTTGTAGAGGGCATTTTTGAGTTCTTTTTGTTTGTAACAATTGTGAGCTTTTGTTGCTGTAATTTTGCTTTGTGATTTTAGAAACCTCTTATTTATTATATACTTTCATCCTTTTGTCCCTCAATGAGGATTTTTCTGTCCCATTAACTTGAAAAAACCTCCTAAATTACACTCTTTTTTCCAACTATTTTTTTTTTTTTTAAAAAATAACTCAAAGACCAACAAAATCCTCAAATTCAACTAACCACAAAACAGAAATAACCAAAATATTTCGAATTTCCAGCACATTTGGGAATTGAGATAATTATAAGAGTACAATTTTTAATCTAAGCACAAATTCACACCTTTTTTCCCATAAAAAAAATCACCAACCAACAACAGAATCTCCAAATTCAACTAGGCACGAAACATAACACACCAAAAGAATTCCGAATTTCCAGCACATTGCAAAACATTAAAGGGTGAATATCTGCTTCAAAAAAAATGTTTCAGTCTTACCCGATGTCGAGCCACACGGTCTTAGTAATCAGGCACACCATTCATTGACCATTCAATTGTCAGCTAGACAAATCCTAGACGACAAAGATTACAGACTATCATTTCTGAATTCAATATAATAAAGAAAGGTAGAAGACGGAAGATAAAAACAGACAATTCAATCCATTTCTTGTATTCTCATTTATTCCGAAAAATCCAAAAGAACTGATGTATAATGATCTGTTGATAATCCACAAATACCGATGGACTGTGAACTATACTCCTTTTCAAAGTATTCCCGTTTGAGAAAGTATTTGTACCTTTATCAATAACGATGGAGCTTCTGAAATTACACTGCCTTCTTTTTAAGCCAGTCGACAAAATTATCGAGAAGTAAAGGCCAAGCTTCGCATGTATCATAATTTCGAAGATCCGGAAAGCTTGTATGCCAATAGTAACATGACACATATTTTAAAAAAAAAAGTGATAGTAAAATGGGAATTAAGAGTAATGAAAAAACCTCTTCACAAAACCGTAGAAAACTCTTCCACTGATCCATATTCATCACCTTGTAGTCACTCTGGATCTGATACCCAAATTTTCAATAAAACAAAAAAAGCAAAAAAAAAAAAGAAAAAAGAAAAAAGGAATGTCAAGAAAGAGAGACATTCACAGTTATTCACAGTTATCCGAGGTTAGATGACTTCAAATACGCTGATTTGAATCATTTGATATAATTTTGATTGCGTACCTTAAGAAATTGGACGAATGAATCAACTTGTGCCGGATATTGAAACCCTATTACCAGATCAATCAATATGTAGGTGCTCTCAATATCTAAACATTTCTGTTTTTCCTCTGAAATTTTTGAATAAACCAGCCGAATAAGAAAATAATCGAAGCACACACATTTACTCAGCAATGCAGGTTTACAATATGTACAGGCATACCTGTTAAACAGTAGCGAAAGGCAAACAAATAGATTGTAATTATCCTAACAAATCAATTGGAATAATTACCACTTCATCATGAAACAACGAACAGACAGAGGCATTGACATATAAAAAAAGTTTGTCTCGTTTCCATTTGAGCAGATCAGAGCTGATGACAAGAGAGAGACCCGTAAATTAGGGTGCCCGGGGCATGCGCTCTAACTTTGATAGTTACACGAAAAAGGGTAAAGCCCGACTCAACTATGTGAAAAGCGGTTGGATGCTCATGAGTTTCCATCAGTAGGACTACTCTCAACTTCAAAAAAGGTTTGTTGGATCTGTTGACAGCGTCGATTGTATAAAGAAGGGTGCCATAACATTTTCTGTGTTTTTTGTATTTTGAGGTCGTCCGCGTTTTGATGAGATGAATGAAAAAGGGTATCAATGAATACCCTTTTATACACGGTGTATATGTCTAAATGTTTATCTCATTCGATTTTTTGGAATGAATTTATTAGGATAATTACTAAACACGTGATAATTAAATAACTTTTCACCAATCTGTACCAAACTAAATGCCGTGAAAATTGAAAATAAGTTAGGTATGATTTAAAACAAAAAGAAAATCAAGAGAATTGTTAGGATAGTTACTAAACACGTGATATTTAAATGACTTTACACCAAACTAAATGCCGTTAAAATTGGAAATAAATTAGGTACGATTTAAAACAAAAAGAAAATCAAGAGAAAGTTTATTATTTTTCAGATTTTTAAAAGATTTTCCACAAATGGGAAGTCAAAGCCTTTTTTGACTAATTTTCTTAAAGTTTCCCTAAATGATTTTTTTACCATCCTCTTTCAATATATATAGATAAGCATGAAAGAGAACACAGTCTAATGCATTGGAGGATAAATTATTCTCACTTTTTCTTTTTATCTAAATGAGATGGATAACTTTTTACTTTTTGAAAAGAATGCATTAGAGATGTTCTCACAATCACGATTCAGTGATTCACGACTTCAGAAATCAAGAACCTAGCCCACTTCACGGTTAGAGAGTAGCAATCTTTATATTTATAGTCTCTCTTTCTACTCTCAAATTAGATGCCTTACTAGTTACTACACAAGTACAATTAAGGTTGAGCAAAATCGAATCGAAACCAAAAAATCAAACAAAACCTATGTATTTGTTGCGAATCAATTCAATTTGATGTGCGATTAAAATTTTGAAAAACTACAAAAAAGTTGTTGCAGTTCGATTTTGTGTTCCAAGCCAAACCGCACCAAACAACTTAAGCAAGTGTCATTTTATTAGAGGTATCAGATATACAATTACACCACACCTGACACCTCACCATGCTTTCTATATTTTAATTTTTTACATTATATCTAAAAAAATCTATGCCCTAGTTAAATTCAGACTCGTCCCCCTCAGTCTCAGACCTCACCTTTCACTCTCGTCTCGTCTCGTCTCGTCTCTTGCCCGTCCTCCCGTCGCCGGCTGTTCTTTGCCTCTCCAATCTCCGGCATATGACGCTCTCTCGTTGTTCAACCGGCCTATGTAAGCTGACTCTCTCACTCTCTCACTCTCTCACTCTATCCCTTACCCTTACTACCTCTCGATTTGTTCTTCTTGTTTTATCATTTCACATAGATTCCGTTTTTAATTGCGTTTTTGGCTTCTGAGATATGTAAGTAAGAATTGATGGAACTGGCGAGTAGTTAATCTGCGATTTTTGTTCTTAGATCTGTGTTAAAAGGACAAGCACAAGAGGTGGTATTGGGAAGATCTTTACTAATTGTTCAGGTTCAAGCGATTTTCTCTGAATATTTTTCAGGTTCTATTCAGGGCAGTCATTAAGGGAAGCTTCTCGAGTAAACTGTATAATGTAGCACAATGTTTGTGTAAATTTGACATTGAAACTCTTCTACTGACTATAGTGATTCAGGGTGTTCCCAATTTTAATACATTTACAGATTTACTTATTATTGATTATTTGTTTTTTGCCCCAATTTCAGCCCCAATATCCATATATTTTTTTTTGTTTTATTTGCTGTTAACCGCACCAAACTAAAAATTTCGGTGCGGTTCGGTTTGGACATTTTATCATTTTTGGTTTTTTGCAGTTCGGTGCAGTTTTGCAGTTCGGTTCAGTTTTAACATTTTTGGTTTTAACATTTTAACATTTTTGGTTTTTAACATTTTAACATTTCAGCGAATTTAATTGGGTCCGTTAAATTATTGGATTCTCTCGTTCATGGATGTTTTTAGAATAATGAAGTTTTATTATTGGATTCTCTTGTATTGAGATAAATATATATTATATGTATAGTACCAGGGAAGGACGTAAAAACTTCTCTTATTTTGTTTGTTAAAATAGCATACGAATAGATTAGTTTCTGTAATTGCTGTGTTTATTTATTTTGAAATAAGATCATATATATATAATTTCGGCTTGGTTCGGTTCGGCTTTTTAGTAGGTCCAGTGGCTCAATGAAGAATTCAATTGCGAACATATCCTAAAAGTTGCAGCTTTAGTAAGCCCAATCTCAAGCCCTGTTTAGAAAAAGGCCTGAAAATAGGAGAGAAGAAATCTTCACTGAGCTCCAAAACTCCTCCGCAGCTCTTCACCGCCGGCGAGCCGTCCTCCACAGGTTATTTTCCGACAGCTAGTTTTGTGAGTGATATTCTATTTGATAACAACAATAGTTGTTAATTCATGCTTTTGTTCTCTAATTAAGCAGAAAGTAATTCGCATTCCTTAATTTTTTGGGGATAGTTAGTGATTTTAGCACCGACTGTTTTTAGCCATTTTCCTTCTTTTCTGTTTTCGCTGCGTTGCTTCATATGTGTAAGTACTGGTGATTTTAAGTTTTCTCAATGTGTAATCACCTTTAGTATGGGGTAGTAGCTGCTTCATGATCTCATAGAACCATATGTAAGTTTTCAACATTAATATGCATTCTGTTGTTGTTCAATTATGTATGTTGTTAAGCAAGCGTAACGGTTATGCAATCATACTTTTTCAATCGATATCCATACTTTCAAATTGAAACGTCATACTCTAGAAAACAACATAAATAATTAATTTCTTATGATAAGTATTTTTTTATTTTAAAAAAAATGACGGGTGGACTTGCCTAATGGTTAGGCTGCTTCACACAAGAATTGGTGATTATGCATGCATTTATGTTGGTTTGTTGTTCGAGATTTTCAAGGAATCTGGAAATTATAGAAATATGAGAAGTTGTATAAAGCAGAATTTAGCATTTGCACTAGAATTTTATTCAAAGCACGTTTGGTACTTGAATGAGGGAATTTTGATCAATATAATACAAGTAGAGGCATTGGTGTCTTAGGGAGTATTTACTTAAAGGTTTTCTGGCTTCCGGGTTTAGCTTTAGTGTTTAGGGCTTACTGGAAGTTTTTGTAACTGCAATTGTATTTATTTATTTTTCAATTTTAAGTTGTACTTATGATGTGTGCTTCGTTAAAGTTGAATATTAACTATCTGTGATCACTTCTTCTTCACACTATGAAATTTCATGTGTATAGGGATAATGCCGCACAAAACTCGACCTATGACTGCGCTTTTGCTCTTCACTGGAGTGAATGTTGTTCTGGTGTCAACAATTGGCCCTGTCTATGATTTTGTTTGCTTCCTTCCGTACTGGGAAAGGAGGGTATGTTTCTCACAGTTGTTATGTTTTCTCTGTTGCTGTAAATTCTTGAAAAAGGGTAATTAATAATCATTTCATTTGGAGTAAATTTGTATAAATATTGAACTCCTTTCATTTTTGCACTGATTCTTATCTTTGGCTATAATCTACCTTCTGCTCTGCTAGTCCACAGTACGTTTTTATAATTATTTTTCTGGCATTTCTGTATATAACTAAAATAATTGACTCATGTAAGTTTATCAGTTTGTGAGCGCTTGCTATAGTGAACATCTTCTTCTATATCAGCATAAAAGCGTGATTTGCTTTAATCGAATTTTCATATATTTTGCCGTGGCATTGCGCAATTCTTGCTTATGCAACATTAGGAAAAATCTTTGTGGTGGTTTTAATTTGTAATTCGTTTCAATGGTAAAAAATTTATTTCCGTTTTTAATGTATTTTTTTCTCTCTTTCTCTTTGTTTTCTTGTGCTGATACTGGTACACAGAGAGAACGTCGGCGCCTGGAACGTGAAGCTGCCTCTTCCAAAGGTTTAGCATAATTATAAGAGTATTAAATTAAATAAAGGGTATATTGTAACTTTTTAAAAAAATTGGGCTTTGTTCGCGATTGTTATAAGCTCATGATGCATCTGATGATGTAGGGATACTTGTAAATGTTTTTGTGTTAAATGTCTTCGGAGTACACAGGAATGTTTTCGGAGCACACAGGAATGCAAATTATTATAGCCTTTTATTAAAGATGGTTGATTGTATCCCGTGAAATCTGTTAGCTACTGTGTTTGTGAAGGTGAAAACTTTGGGTTCTGATCCATATATGATTATGAAAGCCTTTATTTTTATGGTGCTGTGGAGATTTTTTTTTTTAAAATGTCTTTTTAAGTAGCTTCACCATTGAAACCATATATTGTGTAGGGCTCGACTGCTCACGAACTGCAAAGATGAATATTCAGTTCTTGTAGTACTATCTGTTTTAGTTGCACTTCTTTGGATTTTTATGTGATATCTCATTTTTGTCATTGAACTTCGACTTGTGTATTTGTCTCCTCTTCATTTGATGCCTTCCCCTAAGTCGGGTCACTATCGTCAAAGGTCTTAGTTTATATCATAGGCGGGTTTGGTTGGCTTGGGATTTGCATTATGCAACAATAAAGTGACCGTTGGCCTTATTTGTGTGTAAGATTTGTTAGCATATTATGTCCAAAAGGTTTTGTTTGAAATTAGTTTGGGTTGTGGAGAAAACAGGACTTTAAAGTAAATCGATGATATAAGTAAATCGAGTGATTTAAGATTGCAACTTTCACAAATTTTGAATTGGGTCACCTTGCTTGGGCATCGATGATATAAGTAAATCGAGTGATTTAAGATTGCCAACAGAATAACAAATGTGATTCTATTTTGCCTTGTCCTAATCTACACAGGGCATGTTTGTTAGGGGAGATTAGATAGGATTTGGCTGCATATCCAACCTTAATCGTTTGTTTGCGACCCAAGACTCGAACAATAAAAATGTATGAATTATAAGAGAATTACTGGCTGATTTTCTCGTGACGGAGAGGCTGCGTACAGTTATCCATCTGGTGGGGTTGTAGACTTCGGCTTTTTTCTTTCCATTTTATAGATTTTTTTGCAAGCAGGGCTGTAAAAAATTTGGTGGTGAGTTTAAAATGGCATATAGGTATATTTATATTTTCATAGTATTGTAACACAAATTCTCCCGTGTTCTCAATGTAGAACAATTGCTGCCTTATTTTGTTTTGCGAATTTTATCCCTCTTTGTGTTTGTTAACTTAACCTTAGGGTGGCACAAAACTTCAGATTTGATGGAAATTTTATGTATTTTATTTGTTCTTGATTGAGATTTGTTACTCGGTGTGAATGAGATCTTAAATTTGATGGTGAAATGATTAAGATTTTTTTCAGATTATTTTGATGGTGAACTGATTATGAATTTAGGTATCCTAGCCAGTAGCCACGAGTGAATTGGGTAAAATTTAAGGCACAAATTGATAATTCGTAATTTTTATCCCATATCTTATTTAGGAACCAAATGTGGAACACAAAAAAGTTGAGAAAATTGTATCTTGAGCCATCTTTCCTAACAAACGTAGATGTTATATAGTCTCAACTGTGCGATTTTGAACCACAATATAAAAATTGTCTAGTCTAGTTCGAGCAAACAAACGCATCCATATGGGATTTTATTGCAAAGGGATAAGATATAAATAATATGTTCGATTTCGTCTAACTGAATAGTTATTTAAGTAGAATTGTGATAAGGTATAATTTAAATAAAAAATACTTTAGACTTATTTATATATTTTTTACCTCAAACTTGTCAACACAATTACAAATATAAATCAATCATTGATGTATATTATTTAATAAAATTTATTATTTATCTATTCATATAATTTAAATCATTTTTTTATAATTATTATTTTATTATTTTTATATAATGTCAGCTTAAATTATTACATTTCCTCTCAAATTCATTTACAAACTAATAAATAAATATTTTTTTTCATTCAAATTTTTTTCCCATTTTTTCATTAGTTTACCTTGGGATTTTTTTATTTTTATTTTTTTTCAAAATATTCTATATTAATTGTCTTCCATTTTCCATATAGAGAAAATTGATTAGCTAAATATCGAGAGAACAGATTTTATTCTACTTCTTTTTTTTTCCAATTTTTTATTCTATTTCACTTCACCATATGGTGTACTTATATCACTCTTTATAATTTCCAAATGGAATTTATCCATTCCACATTTTTATGGTTACCCATCTAAACTTTTGAGAGAAACAAAAAAAATATCATAAAGAAACACACAATAAAAAAAATCACATTAACTTCTAATTCATCCATCCTTAAAAAAAAAAAAAAATAAAATAAAATAAAATAAAATGCTTCTAATTCGTCCATTCAAAATTTCATCCAAACTATTTTACTATTTTAACATTTCATTACGTTTTCAAAACTCGAAAATATTCCAAACTCATCCCTTCCCCTCCAAAGCCCTATATTATCTTCAGTTCTTCACCTTGACCCCTTTTAAGGTTTATAAACCTCTTTCAACCAAAGAACCCATTCTGCTCAACCAGAAGTAGACAACAGCTTGAAAGTTCAAAGCGAACACCAAAGCCACATTTTTTTCCCCCAAATACATATGAATGGCCCCTCTTTTCAGGCCTAGTAGCTCTCTCAAACGCATGGCCTCTCGTTTTCTCACATCCGTTCACTCTTTTCATTCTCATGGCCACTGTCATTTCGCGCCCTCCTCTACTTGTGCCGTCGCTCGACCCTCCTTCATACTTCTCAACAGCAGGTGCCCATTTTGTGTTCCTTTTAATTTGTTATTGAGTTGCGTATGTCGACTCATGTGTAGGCCCTAGGCAATGGTTTTTGTAATGGGGTTTGTTAAATGTTGCAAGGCCTTAGCTTTTTTCGTGGGTTTGTTGGAAAAAATGTTTAGAGAGTTCTCATAGGATGACTGCGTAATGGTTAAGTACTTTTGTGCTTTGAGGAGCACTATGAGGTGGGAAATTTGTGTGGGTTGGTGCTGGTTGCTACAGCCCATGTGGCACGGTGTTTTCATACAGACAAGCAATTTCATCTAGATTCTAAGTGGATTTTTTTTTTTTTTTTTTTTCCTTTTGTTATCTTTGATGTTGATATTGATAAGATGTGCTTACAGTCTTGTCTGTTCCAGAGCAAGTGATAGGTTGAGCTTGAGGAATGTTTCAACCAAGTTTATGCAATGGAATGCTGTGGTTCCCAGAGCATTTATGTCATCAACTATCAGCAGCGAGGCTGTTCGTGAAAGTAAAGTTTCGAAAGAATATGGATCAGATCAGATTCAGGTGAATTGCTGGCCTTTGATGAACAAGTAAATGTGTATTGTGTTGCCACGTAGTCATGGTTTAAAATCTCTTTCCTTGTTACTTGTTTGCAGATTTTGACAAGGTATACATTTTTTTTTTGTCCTTTTTTCTTTTTCTTTAAGGTATTGGAAGGTTTAGACCCGGTAAGAAAACGACCTGGAATGTACATAGGAAGCACTGGATCCCGTGGTCTTCATCATCTGGTGTGTTATTTTCTTTCTTTGTTTTGATTATTTAGTAGCAATTGTGAAGGTTAAGGAGAAGTGTTAAAGTTATGTTGAATTAATCTGTTGACAGGTTTATGAAATCTTGGATAATGCCATTGATGAGGCACAAGCCGGATTTGCTTCAAAAATTGATGTTATTCTACTTGCAGATAATTCAGTGAGCATAACAGACAATGGGCGTGGAGTATGTTCCTTCTCTGTGGCATCTGGAAATTATGATTACTCTGTTGTATAGATTAGATGAGGCATAATTTTTGTGTTGTGTACTTCGCGAGCATGCTACTTACTTTAATTAGTCTGTTAGTTGTGTTAGAATCATTTTCATATTCTGACATTGCTTATTCGTGCTTTGCAGATCCCAACTGATTTACATCCAACAACTAAAAAGTCTGCTTTGGAGACTGTCTTAACGGTAGGGGATTTTTTTTTTTTTGGTAATTTTAGTTGTAAGAACTTCAAATCAGGGTGTACTGCGTTAACCCCTTAGACTACTTTAAATTGTATAAGGGTTTTCCTCTGTTTAGGCTGATTTCATCATAGCCCAAAAGGCAGTTGTCTTTGATTTAATTCCTGAAAAAGATGTTGATCAAGGCCTCTACTGTCATGGAAGTTTTTGTTATTTTGTTATTGAATTGACTATCTCTAACTGTTGGCAAAGTATTGCTATATGAAGTGAAGCATTATTGCAGGTTTTGCATGCAGGTGGGAAGTTTGGTGGTTCAAGTAGCGGTTACAGTGTATCGGGTGGTCTACATGGTGTGGGTTTATCAGTAGTTAATGCGCTGTCTGAGGTATCAGTTCTTGGTCATTACAACTTCTAACTCTTTAGTCTTCTCCACTTATTTTATCACTTCTTCTTCATTACATGGTGCATTATTTTTACATGTTTGTTCTCTGACTTTCATGTATCTATCTCGTGAACTCTGCTAGTTGCTTATAGTGCATAATATTTTCGAACACATAATCTTTTACAAATGTTTGGCTCGACAACTGTATTTTTGTTGTTATCCTCAATTGGCTTTTTCATCCTTGTCTTTGCTTGTGGGCAGGACCTTGAAGTTACTGTGTGGCGCGATGGTAAGGAGTACAAGCAGAAATATTCCCGCGGAAGGCCTGTGACAAACTTAGTCTCTAACGAGCTTCCATTTGATATGAGAGACCGTCAAGGGACTCGCATACATTTTTGGCCCGACAAACAAGGTCATTTTTTTTATTTATTTGTTTATTTTCTTTATAGTAGACAATTGCTGATGGATCATGTAAAATTGTTTGAATGGTTTTCCTCTCAGAAATATTCACGACTGCTGTTGAGTATGACTACAACACAATTTCTGGAAGAATTAGGGAGCTTGCTTTCCTCAATCCTCAGGTACAGCATTAATTTCAGGTTATGTTTTTGGAAAATATATCTCATTTTTTTGTTTTCACCTTGATTAATACCCAGGGTTCTTTGTTACAAAAAAAAACGAGCCGTTTTTGTTCTATTACTAACAACAGATGAGATATTTTTCTTTACTTTTAGGTCACAATTGTACTTGAAAAGGAGGACACAGACCCAGAGAAGAGGTTGCATAATGAGTATAACTATGCTGGAGGATTAGTGGAGTATGTGAAATGGCTTAATGCCGATAAGGTATGCTTTGTGTTTGTATAGCTCATTCTTTGTAGTCCAAACAACAAACCTTGTCTAACGTTTTCATTATATTTATTATATTTTGTCATGATACTGTTTTCTTTTGCGCCCTAAGCACGATTTGAACCGTATCATTAGAGGTCTAGGCTGTTTAGCTTGCTTTTGCCACCATTTATGTATTATTAGTAAACAAAAGATTAGTTGTTTGATAGAAAAAAATATGCAGTCATGAAGTTTGTGATGACCCTTTGTTCTTCTGCTTTACGAGTCATTGTAATTATATTAGCCTTCAAAACCACATTACTATTAAGTGACTTTGCCGAGCGTATTTGGAAATATTCCCATAACTTCACACATTCTTGATCCAGAAACCTCTTCATGATGTCGTGGGTTTTAGGCAAGAAGCTGATGGAATCTCAATTGATGTAGCACTTCAGTGGTAAGAAATCTGAATTTATCATTTGCTTTTATTTTTCTTTGGTTCGTTCGCCTTTTCCTTCCGGGTTTCGATTTTAGAAAAATAAGCATTTTCTGAATTTATCATATGAATTTAATTTTGGATATTTTTTGATCTTTACACAGGTGTGCAGATGCATATTCAGATACGTTATTAGGATATGCCAACAGCATTAGAACTGTGGATGGTGGCACTCACATTGACGGGGTGAAAGCATCGTTAACTAGAACGCTCAACAACCTAGGAAAGAAGTCCAAAGTCATTAAGGTATATGCATAGAAAGTTGAATTTTTTGTTTTAATCTGTCATGTTTGTCAATATCTTCACCTTAAAAGTTGTTATTTTCCCAGGAAAAGGATATTAGCTTAAGTGGTGAGCACGTGAGAGAGGGATTGACTTGTGTCATCTCTGTCAAAGTTCCAAACCCAGAATTTGAAGGACAGACAAAGGTATACTGTATAAAGAAAAAAAAAAAAAAGAAATCTTCTAGAACTTCTGAGTTTGCATGTTGAAATTTTATTGAAATCAAAATTTCGTTCGAATCCGAAAGACACGATTAGGAAATCCTGAGGTGAGGAAAGTGGTCGATCAATCTATCCAAGAATATCTTACTGAGTACCTCGAGTTGCATCCGGATGTTCTTGATGCGATTCTTTCAAAGTCCCTCAATGCTCTCAAGGTATATTATTATACATTTGCGGGATGCATTTGAATTTTAAGCTTCTGTTATTTTAATTAGCTTCTTGGAGGATTTCGAACCAATTTTTCGAAACATCTGTTTTTGATGAATCATGATTCAAATATTTGTTTTTAGGCAGCACTAGCTGCAAAGAGGGCAAGGGAATTGGTGAGACAAAAGAGCGTTTTGAAATCATCTTCCCTTCCTGGAAAGCTTGCTGATTGTTCATCTACAAATCCTGAAGAATCTGGTATATGATTATTTATTACAATTGTTATTATTATTATTATTATTATTATTATTATTATTATTATTATTATTTAGCTTATTAGTACAGTTAACATCTATTTGTTCAATTCCAAAAAAAATTCAGAGATATTCATAGTTGAGGGTGACTCAGCTGGTGGGAGTGCCAAACAAGGCCGCGATCGCCGGTTTCAGGTGAAGATTTACGTTTCTTTTTTCGTAACTTCTAAGTTTTATATTATACATGGTGTAATATAACATAATATTAATTACACATTGAGGTTTATGAATAAAAAAATCTGGTGCCGTTATACAGGCCGTGCTTCCTTTAAGGGGTAAAATTCTCAACATTGAGAGAAAGGATGAAGCTGCTATGTACAAAAATGAAGAGATTCAAAATCTTATTCTTGGTCTTGGACTTGGAGTGAAGGTGTAGCTCTTTCCAATATTTTTTTTTTCCCAATACGATACACATATTACATATTTCTTTTTGTTTCCAATTTTGTCTTTAATTTTTCACTCTTCCATTATTGATTCCTTCGACTTTTCAGGGTGAAGATTTTAATAAAGATTCTCTACGTTATCACAAAATCATAATATTAACCGATGCTGATGTTGACGGGGCTCACATACGAACATTGTTGTTGACCTTTTTCTTTCGCTATCAGGTGAGGTCATTTATTTTAGTACAAAAAGAAGCTGTTTTCGAAGATATTATTATTATTTTTTTCCTTTTTTGTTTCTGATTTTGTTGGCTATTCGAGTTTACATTGGGAACTTACACAATTTTGCCTGCAGAGAGCTTTGTTCGACGAAGGGTGTATCTATGTTGGGGTCCCACCTCTATATAAGGTACTTGAAGATGATTTTCCAAGTTGCTTTATTTCTATTAATTTGAACTGAAAAAAAAGGGGGGCTCGATTTAATAATTACAAATCCATAATTCAGGTTGAGACGCGCAAGCGAGCATATTACTGTTACGATGACCATGATCTCAATCGCCATATACGTGAACTTTCTCCGAATTCATACACAATTCAGAGGTTTAAAGGTGGGTTTTTTTCCTTCAAAAGAAGATATTGGTGGCCAATAAATTTAGAATTACCTATATGCCCTTTGTTTGCAATGGAGAAACTGTATATGGCCTATTCTACTACTCATCTGACCGACATTTTAATTTGAAAAATAAAAAAAAAAATCAGGCTTGGGGGAGATGATGCCTGCACAGCTTTGGGAAACAACCTTGAATCCCGAGACGAGATTGCTGAAGCAATTAAAAGTCGAGGATGTTGCTGAGGCTAATGTTGTCTTTTCGTCTCTCATGGGATCTCGAGTAAGTAAAAAAAAAAA
>BKCP01000447.1:1232834-1257443 GCA_008636005.1 Striga asiatica | reverse complement strand
ATTTTAAGTAAATGCATTAATATTTATGACATGTAAAAGAATGCAAGATGGAAATGTTGCGAAAGAAAAAAAAACCTGAAATCCGGTTATCCTCTTGCCGGGCAATTTCTTCTTTCCGTTCAGGGACATTTGAGCACCTAATTCTAAGCGATTATCTTGATGGGAAAAGGTAATACACAATGTCAAAATATGGCTTATAGTTCATTTAAAGGATGACTACTTTGGGAAGATGTTGTAAATAACAATAAAATTATACTGCGCATTTAATGTTTTTGCTTTTTCACACTAAAGGATTAGAAATGGAGTCCGATCAGAAATAATTCAGCTCATATGCATCGTTAAACCCAATTACTTGTGTACGTCCAAGATCACATAGGCAAGTCATCGACCTATCTTTTCACTAATCGAGTATTGGGTAGAAAAGGAAACATTCTTGTTCTGCAGGTCTTTAGTTAGGTTCAAAATGTTTACAACAGATTGCATACAAATCCATATTGCATGAGCTTAAAAAAATTTCTGCAAGAAGAAGAAAAAAAACATATATACCTATGACATCATAAAAACGGTAATTGCCATCCATGGAGCCAACGATGCCTCCCTTCAAATAACCATAAAGAAAATATGTTTTAAGTTCATCAAAAATGAAAAGCATAACAATACCAAGAAAGTAGTACACTTTATGTACACACCTTGCCATCAGGACTATAACTCACAGCTGTTACTATTTCTTTAATATCCGTCCAATCAACAACTCGTCCACCTTCAATTTCCCATATGCGAATTTTGCCATCTATTGAACCACTTATGAAATGGTTATTATCGACAGGATTGAACTCGACACAAGTCACTGCACCAAGATTTGCATCAGAAACAGAACGCATTTACCAAGGTTAAAATCCAGTATCACTAACATAAAACTATATAAATCATTATTGAAAAAAAAAGGGCTTACCATAATTATTATGAGAGTAAACTCTTAGGCAATTATCATTTCCTACTCTCCACAAGCGAACTGTTTTGTCAACTGAAGATGAAAGCAAACTCTGCATAATAATAATAATAATAATTATAATAACAAAAAAAAAGAGACATAAGTTTATCACTCAAATGTGAGACCAAGCACAGAAAAACATTAGGTCCCATTTGCATTACAGTATTTTAAGGGGAGATTTGGGGGTAGAATAGGAATCCAAGATAAAAAAATAATAATAATAAAATAAACTCCTCTTCAATTTTAATTCAATTTTTTATGTAGATTAGAAGATCCATCCTAAAAGGAAATGATTTGAACGTCCTTATTATTTGTTATATATGCATCAATTCCTTCACACGCTACACACCAAAAAGTTAAGTTTTCCATAGTAAAATCCACATTATTGCCAAAAAAAAAAGTAATTTAATGCGCCAAAAAGGGTTAGCACGAAAAAAAAAATATATAAAATAAATAATAAAACTAACTAACTAACTAACTAACCCCATTCTTAGACCAGGACAGAGATAAAACCTCCCCTTCATGTCCATGGAACTCGTGCAAAGGCTTCTCAGATAACTGAAAGAGCTTTCGAGGAAGAACAACAGGAGCCGACTCAAAAGAGTTCCTCGCCGAACTCGAGTTCTCTTTAACAACACTCACAGGAGCCACCTTCGAAACATTATCGAGCCAAAAGTATAACCCTGAAGGATCTAAATCTATGGCATTAAACTTATTCACATTATCATCTTCTAGAACCTTCCAGACACGCACGACCCCATCCACCCCACCACTAGCCAGATACCGGCCGTCAGGACTGAACTTCATCGTCAAGATCAAACCTTCGTGTGCGGGAAATTCTTGGTCTGCGTAAAGGGCTGATAGTTCTTTCGAATGCTTTTTAGTTGCACGGACTCGAACCCCTGACCCTGTGCTTGAATTAGTCTCGTTCGTCTTATCAAGAAACCCTTTCTTTCTGTCTGTAATGTGAGCCACAGCACTAAATCTCTGGAGCCAACTGCTTCTCGACTTCTTTTTGGAATACACGATTTCGTTCGATCCCTTTGAGGAGTCCTTTCGCAATAACTGCTGAACCAAATTGGATGAGCCAAAAGTTTTCTGAAGCTCGTCGAGTGAAATCATCTTATCCGAACCCAGTTCGCGAAATGTGGTAACAGAGCCATCCTCATCCTGTTTATCTACGACAAATTCGGTACCGTTGTCCAAGTTCTTGATTTTCCATGTTGCATTTTCCTCTGTAACACCGTCATTAGTTATTGGTTCAGAATCTGAACTTGCGAGCACAGCCTCATTGTCGTTCATAATTCTGTTGAAGTCCTTCAGCTCATCTTCATGTCGTGGATCGTCTTCTTCATCTCCATCAGTCCTGTTGTTGTGCCCATCCAAACTCAGGCCCATCAATTTAAAGAAATTATCACGTCTTTCACGAACGCTATTGGGCTTCTTAGTCCAGAAGTCATATGCAAAAGCACCATCGATGACCCCATTACTCGGACAACTTTCAGATTCTGAACCCAAGTCTGATGCAGAAGAAATTTCTTCACGGGTGTCAAAGAACTGATCGTCTTCTGTTTCACTAGAACTAGTCATTGTCTTCAAATTCAACCCATCCAAATACCTACACACACGCCAACAAAAAAAGGCAGATTGGAATGTGAAGTAAACTTTACTCCTAAAATTCTAATTCAAAATAGAACTCCAAATCTCAAACCAAATTATGTATCTCAACCTCAATATGATGCTGTTTTAACCAAATCGATGAACATCCCCCTATATTTCATTCCATGTCCAAAATTATGAACCCCACAAAACTGAAACAGAACTATAAACTTATCACAGATCAATACCTAAAACCATGTAAAACAAGAAAATATCTAAAACCCACAAGAAATCTGAAAATCAAGATACATCCTTTGGCATAACCAGAAGGTTTTAACGGATCATAAATCCAGGAAAGCTAATACACCTCATATTTGGGGGCAAAAATAGAAATAAAAATTCAACCTTTCTCTAGCAAACATACGAGAATTTTCTTACCTGGGCTGTCAAGGAAGAGAAACGAAGACCTGGGAGTCGATCATCACATGGTAGATTCCATCTTCGTGACTAAAATCGATCGCTTTTACCAATACCAAGTCAATAAATGCTACCTTATCAAACACAATAAATAAATAAAAAATATAACTGGCGGGAGTTGAATGAAAAGGCACCCCACTCCGAAACGAGACGATGATTCAATAACAGGGACAAGCCAATAACGTTAAAGGAGATGGTTTATGATTAATGGCGTCCCTCTGATCTGATAGGAGTCTCTTCCAGATTTTCTTTTTTTTTTTTTCTTCCTTTTTTTTTCTCTATTTTCTTTTTTTCTCCAGTTTGCTTTCACTTCGTTTACTAGTGCCAACTTTGACCCACTCGTTCAACTAACAGGTGTTTTCGACGACTATTGAACTTTCTATATTATTTTGATTTTTTTTTTTATTTTATTTTATATATTTTAATATTTATTATTTGTCGTCTTGTCTTCCGTGAGGGCGGTGGTTTGATAAAATAGTGACACCGTGATTTATTTATGGATATTAATTTTTCCAATTGATAAACCCCAACAAATTAAACAAAACTTATAAACTAATAACATTGTCTCGTGTCAAAATTTTAATTGGTACCATTAGCTAGTGTGTACAATTTTTTCACGCATTTATGGAGATTTCAACTACTGTAGTCACAAATGATTTATTGTATATAGATGCAAATAATTATTTAACCACCACCACCGTTGAATGAATTAATACAAACTCGGGACATATTGATTTTAGAATTTAATCGGGAGCAATTCTAGTTATGCCCAGCTTTATTTTACAAGCCTATTTTGAAATGAATAAAATGGCTAATCAGTGATGTCATCAACTTATTACTTCACTTTTTGTTTTAAAATTGTGTCACATTGGCGAAAAATTATAAGGAGGCCATATTTTAATAGAATTTTAATGGCATATTTTAAAGATATTCTAGTGATATATAATATGAAAATTCAAACTGACAATTTGACAAAAATATTATGGTGGAAATTTTTTTTATTCGATTTTAAAGATTTCAACTATAATGTTATTAATATTTATTTATTCTTGTGCAAAAAAAAACTATTAACGACAATTTCTACAACAATAAATTATTTGATAAAATATTGTTTTAATAAACAGTTTGCAACTAAAATTATAAGGATAAATTAATCCAAACATAACATTTGAGTTTTGACCTCAACTTGAATATCCATTTGAATTTTTCAATAGAATATATAATATTAGAATGTCAATAAGAAATTCTATTAAAATATATATTTTAATTAGAATTGTTCGTTAGAATTTGATATTTTTCTTAGTGTATGCTGTGAAACAGTAAAAAGGAGGAAGAATCCAAATAAGAAAAAAAGAATAACTCGCTCAAGGACTCTTCCGAAGATAGAGACCTAGTAAGTTAAGGAAGTAGAATCTGGGTGGATCTCTTCCCTAACCAGAACTCTCTTCGGCTCCAAGGTATTAAGTCATATAAAAGGACGACAGGTTCTCTCAAATTACACAACACACAATCTACGCTTTATTTTTTATATTCTGTACATTCACAGTTGAGCGAGTTGTGACTTGAGCGTCGGAGAGTTTTTAGTCGGGACCCCCTCCCAGAGTATTGCAGGTTATCGGAAGCTCAAGAATGAGGATCGTTCAAGGTGGAAAGTATTCAACCCGATCATGACTAAAAGTAGCGTATCAGAATGGACCTTTACTGTTGGACCACACACATATAAGCGTGTGTTTGATCCAACTGTAAAACCACTCCTCACATGATTAACACAGATATTCCAATTTAATAAATAAATACTATATAAAGAACACAATTTCGCAATAGGATCTCATCATTACCCTTAATTAAGTATAAATATAAGCTAACTAAAAGCATTTGCATCACTACATATTGTGTATGTATGTATGTATACACACACACACACACACACATATATATATATATATATATATATATATTAAGGTTGAGTTCAAGTGAGAATGGTGCTCAATGAAAGAAATAAGAATACATCGCAGTCATCCAATCGGATGACCTAATAGCTAAAAAAAGTCAAAACTATACATTCATTATGCGTAATGTGGTAATTTTCCACAGTCAAACAGTGGGACTCACGCCACCACACACCCACTCACATGTGGGCCCCATCTGACACATCACATCTCTCTCTCATTATGTCTATTTTTCCCTCTCCCAGACACACAAACACATGCCACGTCACCACCCACACACCCCACATACTTACACAACACACGCACACACACACACAACACATGTGCACACACATCGCTATAACACACGCACACAGACCTACACACATACACACACGTTTCAACCATCTCCTCAGCTCTCTCTAGGGCGCCGCATAGAACCGCTCAAGCCAGTCGTTCGCCGCCGTCGCCTAAGACCACCTGTATCATCCTCGTCGCTAGGGAGCATAGGCGCCGCCGCCTCTGGTTTCCAGATCGTCGCCATCAATGTTGTTAGTGGCTCCGTCGAGCAACATGACGACACTACTAGTCCCGTCACTGTTGCGCCTTCCTCACCACCGATGACAAAGAAATAACCGCCGCCATCACAAAACTTACTCCGCTGTGAAATTGGTTGCCTCGTCAGCCTCTCTCCCACCACCTCGCACAGCCGATTTTGTTGTTATATGAGGCGGATCGTCGGTTGACCGAGAGCAACACCGAGAGAATAGTGAATGGGCGACGAGAATTGTTTTTTTGGACATAAGGACTTCATTTAAAAATATATGTCCCAAGAACTTAATTGCAAATTTCATAAATTTTACTCATATTACAATTTAGTTCATGGGTCAAATCTATAATTTATAAAAAAATAATAATTGCGCGTTAATAAAAATTAAAATATACATTAATGTTAAGTAAATTACACATTAATGTTAAGTTTATTGCACAATATTTCACGCAAATCGCACTGACACTGCATAAAACATACACTATTACATCATTGTACACTTCCACATGTATTAATGTGCATTATGAAATGCAGATAAGAGATAATATTTTTACCAAAACTGAAAAAATCACTAAAACATGCCACGATAATTTTTTGTTTCAGTTTGGTATATGTCGGTTCAAATATTAGTTTCTTTTTAAAATTTTGGTTACGCCGTTTCGATGCCAAATAGCCGAAATAATCAAACCGACAGCAACATATATAATAAATATTATTTTTATATTTTTTTATAAATACGTATTATTTATTTTCAATAAAAAATAGTATAGACTATTAAATAAAATATTACAATACTTAATATTTTTATAATATAAATAAAATCTTATTTCTTATATTTATGTTCATTTGATTAATCGATTGAATAAATCGATTATTTCGGTAAAGTTTTAGTTTGGTTTGGGACAAATCATTTAAAATGCACATGGTATGGTTGCACAATAGTGTTAGATGAATTGTAAATTAATTGCAAGCAGATTGCTCCATATGATCGAGTTCGGATATCGATTTTTACTTTTAAAATTTTGGTTATTTTGGTTTGGTTTTTGTTAACTGAATCGACCAAATTATATAAAAAGTTTTTTTTTTTTTTAATTTTTTATGAAAATATTATCTATTTCCAGTAAAATGTATATATAAATTCTTAAATAAAAACATAAAAATTCAAAATATGCTTTTATAATATAATTTATAATTTACTTGAGTTATTTCTGACCTACTGAATAAACCAAGTATTTTAATTCGATTTTAATTTGGTTTGGGACAACTATTTGGTCGGTTCAACTTTTCTAAAAGTTCGACGTGGTTATCTCAATTTTAACATTTCGATCGGTCGGTTCAACCTAACCAACCGATGAACATTATTGTGCATTCGCAGTGCGTTGATATTCTTGTACTTTTTTTTCAATTTTTAATGTACATATAGATACACACTATTGTGCAATTTAATTATCGTTGTTGTGCAATGTACTGAACGGTAATGTGCAATGCATTGAACGGTAATGTGCAATGCATTGAACGGTAATGTACAATACAGTGAACGGTAAGGTGCAATTATTAAATTTTTAAGTATGTAGAATTTTTAGTAAATTACATATTTAACCCATAAACTAAATTGAACTAAATTGTAATAAATTAAAGTTCTTGAAATTACAATTAAGTCCTTAAGACTTATCAAATTTTCGAAACGTGTCCCTCCTTTGTAAATGTAACCCCAACCGTCTTCTCCCCCAGCCATCTCCGTCGCTCATCGCCGGCGACCTCGTTCGTCCGCCTCATAGCCTTCTCTGGTGATTAGAATCCTCGAGTCGACACTAGCCATGCCGGACTTGTTCGCACTTGTCCGACGGACATATTATTATTTTTTATTTCATATGGCATCTACGCAGTTTTCAAGCGTTCTCGATGACGACGAAATTCTCGAAGACATGACGGAGAGACGTGCATTTGCCGTATATTGTTTCTCGATGAAGGTCACGACATCCTGTGGGAGACGCGACAGTGAGAATACAGTTACGTTCCGCAGAGAGGCCATGCAACGAAGTAGCAACCGCTCTTGCCGGCTTGAAGCTTGGGTCGGAGGCTGACGACGACCGTTTCTGGAAGCCCGTCTTTCTAGCGTGTGTCCGGCAGAGGCGCCGAGTTGTGGCTGATCAGCGTGAAACTTGGGGCGAAGGCTGACGACAGACGCGGCGCCTAGAGGCAGGCGACAGATGGCGGGCAGTGGCTTTGTTGTGGTCTACCGACGTGTGTGTGTGTGTGTGTGTGTGTGTGTGTGTGTTTGTGTATGTCTTTTGCGTGTGAACAGAGTGTTTGTGTAGTGTGTGGTTTGGGTGTAAGTGTGAGAGAAAGAGTTAGTGTATTGGTGGTGGGTTCCATGGGTGAATGAGTAATGTCTGTTTTACCCCTAATAAGTGGTCAAATGTCCATTTGACCACGAAATGTACACTTATTTATGAAATTATCATTACATGTTTGATTGCCTCATTTATAATTTGACTTGATCATGGTCACTGATATCTTGGATCAATGATACATGTTTATTCTTATTTCTTTCACTATTTATCTCTCTCTATATATATACATATTATATATATACACATATATATAATTTTGTAGCGATTTAATGTTTTATTTTTTTATAAATGGATTGCTTAGAAAAACTTTCAAAATTATTTTAACTAATGAGAAATTAATTTTAAAGTTAAAATGCCAGGAGGTTTAGTTTTTAGCTAAGATGTTGGTTAACAAATTCGAGTTTGTAGACATNATTCTTATTATATATATATATATATATATAATAAGAATTACCGTTTACCAAAAATAGTAGAAAAAAAATAGGTCAGAATTTAATGCAGCCTATAAATAGTAAGTTTTATTTTTTTTCTTTAAAAATCATACAACATTAAATGCTACCTTGAATTTCGGGCTTTAATTCATTTTATTATTTAAAAAATTTGGCTGAGATTTATTAATTGTGTATGTTTTTATTTTTATTTTTTTCTTAGAAACAACGAACAACAATAAAATCTCGGCCTTTATATTATAAAATCTCAATTCAAAATATAACAAAAGTTTTAGAATCTCGGTTTTTATATTTGTGCCTTTACAAAAATATTGAACGCTAAAAATATTTTTTAAATTGCATAATCAATCAATTAATCTTAATTTTTTGAAAATTACTATGTTTATTTTTTATTATTATGCCTAAAGTAAAAATAATTAATTCATCTTTTGATATATAATTTATATTGTTAATATACTATCATTTGGTATAGACATTTATTATATGAATCATAAAATATTTTTATTTCATAAAATTAAATATATTTACAGAAAATAAGAAAATTTCTTCGGATCAATCGGGTGATTGAATTAAGGTACTGCCCAGGTTGATTGAATTACTTTTAGGTGATATTTAAAATAGTCAAAAAACTTGACACAACTTAGTTGGTCCCAGGTGACTAAGTTATGTATCAGTTCGACCACACCAAATTGTTTACTGAACGTAAATATAAATTTTATGTTAAAAATATTTTATTACGTGAATGTGATACAGACCAAATTTCAAATAATCGTATTAACAATACTTTTATGACAACATGTTTAATGATTTATGAATATTTATATATCATTTTATTAATATTTATATGAATTAAATAATATTTTATTATAATATTTATTAATGTACAGTAAATATAAGGTTTTCAGAACTGGACCGTCATCGAAACGATCAAACTATTTTATTAGATCATTTGTGGTTTGTTCAGATTTTAATTTATAAATATTTTAATATGTATATATATATAATACTTTTTGTAATAAATTTAAATAAAATGTGTTACTTAGATATCTTAGCAATTTATAAATTCAAATGTTTAAACTAATTGATAACTAATTTATAAATCACTATTTTATTTAAATATGTAATTTATTTTTAAATAATTTTAAATATAACAAAATTTATTTAGAAAACCTTATCGATCCTACCAGTCCAACCGACTGGTGTTGACGGATTCGAGAGCAAATATTTTATTCAAGCTTACTGGACTGGTTATAGTCGATTAAATCCAAAATCCTTGTTTTGGGCTTTCAATTTTTATTTTTTTCATTTTGGGCTTAATTTTTATTTTTCAATTTTGGGCCCAAAAGTGATTATTTGGGCCTAAAAATTAAGAAAAACAACAATAATGAAATAAAAAATACACATTTCGTCCCATAAACATAAAATACAAAAATGATGAATATTTAATTATGCAAACTGAACCCAAGCAAGCATTCATTATAAAAATACAAAAATGATGAAGACTAAGTTATGCAAACTGAACCCAATCAAGCATTCATTTTTCATTCAGTTTATACACCTGAAATAATAAGAGCAAAGCATTCATAGTGAATGTATTGTATTTGTCAGTCATAGTGAATGACTGAATGTATATATATATTTGTTTTTTAATATTTACCGGTCCGGTTCGGTTAAACCGACGATTTACCGCAGGTAACCGTTAACCGAACTGGTTATTCCGGATTTTTAAAAAAAATTAACCACCGAATTTTTTAAGGCTTTTTTAACTGACCATTTAATCGATCCGCGATCCGGATTGACCGTTTTTTCCGGTTAAAACCGGACCGTGAACACCCCTACTATTTATTTCGTTGGATTTTCATTCTATCTTCTAAATTATTTTAAATATTCACAAACACCCACATAACACATATTAACAATTTATGCCATATTGGCCAAGGAAGATTTAGGTTAAAGTCATCTAAAACGTGTTCATGGTGGAGAATCTTGATTTGGACTTTCTTCTAGTCAAAAAAGTGTTTGCCGACTATTACCCACTACAATCTTCCTATTCATTTCCACATTTTTCCATTTTTTTTTTTCTTTGTCAAATAGTGGCCAAATTAGAATTTTTATTTAATTAATTAGTGTGATTAAGGTGGCCTGATATGAACCAGAAGAGAGGAGAGGACACTGAGACTTGAGTTGTCTTCTTCCAAAAGTCTTCATCTTCGTACACATCATTGTTAGTAGGTACTAGGCAGCTTGTAAATCTCAAGATTTTTAAGTAATTTTTTTTATTTTAAATCCAATAACCATGCCATGATTTAAGGTTGATGAGCGACCAAAAAATATTTTTATTTAATTAAAATCTCATTAGCTGAATTTGCGTGATTTTGGTTTTTCGCAAGTGGTGATTAGAAATGGTTCTCACTACTTTCAACCAAATATAATACAATTTAGACAAGAAACCATCATTATCAAATGCAAGAAGTGTTAATAAATAACTATTGCAAGAAGTGTTAATAAACTTTGATGCACCACTCTGCGTCCCTAGGAATAAATAATAAGTGATGGACTTGGTCCGTTACAATTAATAAATAATTATTTGGTATATTTAATCTATTTGTATATAGATTTTATCAAATATTCTTTTTTCTATTCTTCACAATTTAAAATGTTCATTTGATAATGTGGCTGGAAATTAACGTACTATATATAACGTTAAATGATTACATTGAAATTTGAGCAACTGAAAGGGCATTACTCAACATGCTCATGGTGAATAAAATAACGTTTCCCTGTGTATATAGGCATACATATGTATACACATAAAAATTTTAAATTCTATGATTAAACATTCCTTTTCTTTTCAACATGAAAATTTGGAATTTTTATCCTGCAATATTATAACTTGTAATTTTTTTCCTATAATTAAAAACGCCTTGTTAAAAAAGTTTCTACCACACATCTTTTAAAGTGTGATTGATATGTATCATAAACTGACTTATAACTTATTTAGTTAACTTATAAATTTTTTATATTTAAATAAGTTTGGTTATTNGATATGTACGAATTTTTAATTCACCCTATTAATGAGTTGATTTTATCAAATACTTTTACTATATATGCTAATTTTTTAGCTATAAAATTAAATTCATTACAAGATATCAGCTAGTTTTTAGCCTAGACTTACCAAAGGCTTTATGACATGATTGGTGTGAGTCATGAGGAAATGAAATGATAATTCTTTTACCCATTCTTAATTCCATGGGCTGATCCATAGCCACCTCCTAAAACTTTATATTTTTTTATTACATAATTGTTGTAATATATATAATTTTAATGAAATAAATATAAATAGAGTAATTTTACGACAACAATTCATAAATGAAGTTGTGTATTAAGAAAGTTTATTTTCCTCATTCTCTTGTACTAAATTTTCTTATTATAATATCTCATTCATCGGTTTTATCTATAAATAAATTTATCATGACTTTGTATATTACTATATTTTATTAGAGAATATTTCCAATGCAAATTAGTATCAACTACTAAATCTAAGAGATGAAACTATATTAAATTTTTTATCCAACGCAATGAGAAATATCATTGTCTTCCGACCCACGACAAGTACAATTTAATATGTGTATTGATATTGTAGAAAACTTACATACATTATATGGCGCGATTCAAAAATCATAAGATCTTGACATGTTACATATATATCACTCAAATGTTTGTGGTGGGTAGATGAAGATTTTTGTATTCATAATGACACATTTTAAGTCATCAGAATAAAAAATAATAATGAAATTTTACAAAATATTTAAATTATTGTATGTTATTTTAAGATTTCATTTTGAATTATTTTATATAATATTAATTTTTATGGTTGTTTGTGTCTTTTGCCTTTTCAATTAACATAAAAATCCACCTTGTTCCATTTGTTGGACTTGCCCATGATTCCATGATTGACATATTTTTTAAATTGGAATGTTCATTTCAGCGGGAATTGCAACTCATCTCCTAATCATGTCATAGTTAATGCATGGTTTTCTCATTCGTGTATCTCTAGAAATTAGTTTTTCTAATATTAGCAAATAATAATAAAAAATAAATATATAATATATGCTATAGATCAAAATAAAATTATATATAAAATTATTTTAAAAAATAAATTTCAAATCAATAATTAAAAATAATTTATTTATTTATTTATTAGTCATATTTTAGTTAGATATACTAAATAATTATATAAAATTAAAATTCACAAAACATGCATTTTTAATAGTTTAGAAAGATCTTATTTTATTTTTATATAATCATATATATTATATATTTAATTATAAATTGAATTAAATTATAAAAAAATATATCTGACCACATATGCTTATAGGGGTTTATGTAATGATATATTTGTATTAGTTAATACGTATATAAATACATAGTTCGCTTCATTATTACATAAGATGAGTGTAACAATACCAAAATATATTTATTAAAATATAGTATTTTTTTTAAACAAAATAATTTTATTATTATCATAAACAAAAAAATAACATGGATCTAAATATTATTTTTTTAATACAAAATAGTGATAAATGATAATATAAGATAATATAATTTCATTCAGGTTTTATTCCTTTTTTCATACGAAACACGTGAATAGAAAACTTATTTCATTCATTCCCATAATCATTTTATTTTTCAATTTATTTCATTCTTATCAAATTTCATTATATTATATTAATCATGCCATTAATATCTAAGTAAAGGGAAGTGCATATCATTTTCATACCCATCTATAGTCTATGATAGTTAGATAACATCCCATTTCCCATCATATTAATGGCAAGTGATTAATTAATATTACCTCTCCTTGACTGGACTCCGTTCCAAGAAACACAACACCCCCTCCCTGAGATATGGGTGTTGTATGTCTGTTTTAAAATAGGAATAAGAAAAATGTTATATTACCAACCTAATGTACAACTATGTTGACAACACAAGTTGAAACATCAATTTGATTATTTTTAATTTTTATTTTTTTGGATGTTTTTCACTTGTATTGTCAACCTAGTTGTATACTAGGTTGGCAATATAGCATTACTGTAGGAATAAATAAACTTCATCTACCTAACTATCTGGAAATTTACATTTTACCTACAAAACTTTTTTTTTACACTTTCCTTACCTAACTTTGATTTTTTGTACATTTTGCCATTTTCGGTCACCGCCGGCCGCACGTGGCAATAAAGCACAAAAGTCACGTGTTGGTCTATGAGTCCGACGGTGACCAGAAATGACAAAATGTTCAAAAAATTAAAGTTAGGTAGACAAAATGTAAAAAAAAAGGTTCCGTAGGCAAAATGTAAATTTTCGGATAATTAGGTAGGCGAAGTGTAATTTTTTCTTTAAAATATAGTTTACTTTAGGGCGTATTTGTTTATAAAATAACTCAGTTCATACTTAATTCATACTCAAAATCTAAGGGTTTGATTGTTAACAAATTAATTTACTCATATTTATTTCATACTCAAAATTTAATTCAACTTTAACTCAATCTCACTATCCTTAATATTATTTATATAATTAAATAATACAAACCAATCATTTTTACACATTACATCAAGTACTTTAATTTACTATTCATCCACTCACTTAATTTTAACTACCTATCATTTCCAATCATTTATTTCTTACTTTTACATCAAATCAATATAAATTATTTTATTTTAAATATTATTTTAATATATTCTTAAAATCTCACTAAGAGCATCTCCAATGCTATAAGTGTGAAAGACCATTATTTTTAACACATGTCAATTAGTGATTGTAATGTTAATCCATATTGTAATAATGTTAAAAGACTAAAAATTTTAATGAAACTAGTATCTCCAATGCATCAATTTGATAAGAAGTTATTTGTATAGGTGGACCAATTAAATAATTCATTGATATAAAAAAAATAAAAAATTAAAACAAATATAAAGTAAATTGATGAGTCATCATGTTTAACATGGTGTTAGATATTAGAAAGTGTGCTCAACATTGTCAACATTAAATGACATCCACCTCATCATGAAAGAGTTCATGACAAGATGCATTGGAGAAAAAAATGGAGACACACTTTTAAAAGTTGATGATATGGATGACTTTTTATAATGTCAAAAGTTGCATTAGAGATGCTCTAATAACTAACCATACCACTTTTTTTCAAAATTAACTCTAGTTAACCAAAATAACTCATTTTGAATTGATTATTTGGTAAACAATCAAGCCCTAACTCACTGTAACTCAACCACACAATTCCCAATATATTCAATATTATAATTTAATCATATCAATTAATTTTTCTTACATATCATATCAACTTTAATTCATTATTTATCAACTCACATAATTTTAACTAATCATCAACTCACATCATTTATCTTACTTTTATCAAATCAACTTTAATTATTTTATTTTAAACATTATTTAACTAGATCAATAAGTGAAGTTGTGGAAAAATATTGGTTTAAAAAAATGCAAAGTCTTCATAGCCTTCAAACAATTTTAATCAATGAAATTTTGATGACATTCAATTTTTATTCACACTTCAGTGAAGTAACAAATAAAATCGACGGTACAATGAAGGTAAAATTTTTTTAAAAAAGTAATATTTTATAGGTCTCAATAAATTTGGTAAACAATGTAACCATACAATATTGGATTTACATCATTCTGAATATATATAAAAGTTTGATTATTTTTAAATAGTAACTATTTTTCGCAAAAAAAAAATACTAATTACTAAATTTGGAAATTAATAATCATTTTATGGTATTATGTTGGCAAATTTAATGAGTACTTTTTTTGGTTTATTGTTGGCGGATTTATTTATGGTTTTATGTTGACAAGTAAATGAATTACCTTTTATGGTTTTAAATACAAAATCCCCGCATGATCTTCCATATATCACTCCATAAGGTCTCTCCACAATATATGCAAAACTGCAATCCAATGCATAATAAGAAAAATGAAGTACAAATACAACCATTGGATGCAAAGAAAAAGAAAATTCCATTTGCACAATCTCATTTGTTATGTTGGGATAAAGGATTTTATACTATTTGCTATGCTCATTTGAAAGATGTTATTGGTGGAGCATCAGGAATATTATTATGAGCAAGATAAAATGTTTGACTACTGTGTTCTATATATCCTTCTTGAGCGAGTTTAAATCAAGTGAATTGTATTAATTTATTTTATAGAATGTAAAGAAAAACAAGAAAAAAAATCAAAATTCCTATTAACAAATTAAATATTTGACAATCAATACGTAATTTTGAAAATGATTTTAAAAGGTATGCTAATATCAATAATACATGTAATGGTAATTGAATTAAAAAAGACATGTAAAATAATTAAATACTATATTTTTGCAAAATTTTATCATTTATATGTTTGATTGTAGTTTACTCAAGTGGATACAGACTTTGATTAATAGCATTATACCATAAATATATTAACTTTTAGTATGCAAATTTATAGTGTTATTGTAGTTANTATATATATATATTAAATAAAGGTTTGTAATTATTTGAAATAGAAAATAAAAACCCGCCTAAGTATTTTAAAATTACTAAACTTGGTCATCTTGTTTGAAAATTTTTAAAAAATCCTACCTTTAAAAATTAATTAATCAATTTATTGTATAAAATTAAAAAGAAAATTAATAAATCCGGTTTTGGTATAAATTGGACGATTTTATTTGAAGTATCTGATTACAATTTTTATTTTTGGTAGGAATTGTGCTGTTATTAATAAATTTACCAATTTATGGTACAGAATGAGTGATTTTATTGTGGTATGAAATGTTCAAATTTAAATAGTATGAATTTTATTTGGTATGTATAGAACTATACTTGGAAATTTTGAAAACAAAATAAGTGGTATAAATTTTATAAAGTCGAATTTTAGGTTGATTTATTACAATATCAAGGTTTCAATTTTTAGCTTATACCAATAATAAATTGCTATAAGATATTGATGATAAATCAGAAAATTGGTATATATTTTTTTTGAAAATCAGAAAGATCTTTGACAAATATTGCTTAATAAAATTTATAACTTGTAATTTAATTCTAAAGAATTAGTTAGTAAATTTGAACAATAAGGTAACCGACAACAAATTTAGAAAATTGTTATATATATAAGGTAAATTATTGTGTAGTCTAAATTTGGGTTCCAAATTTAAAACTCAAATAAGTAAATTCATAACTTATGAGTCAATATTAACTTGGACGTAAACGGAATAATTAATTATTGATAATTTAATAAATTACTCAACTACTTAAATTTTTTTATTTGGATATCTTACACAAAAATAAATTTCTTTTATTAATGAAACAATATAAGTTTTATGAATCAAACTTATTATTCACATATAATTTTAAATATAGGATAAAACTTTACCAAAATAATTATTTTATGGAATTACATTGTAGTCAACTCAAATTTTAGAAAAAAGAATTAAAATACATTTATTTTGAAATGAATATAATGTAATTTGTTATTAGTACGTGCAGCATGCGGATTGTGTACTAATTTTAAATAGACATGTTTTATATAATTTTGCACAATCTAAATTTCATATAACATTTTTAATAAATTAATATAGGTAAATTGCATTACATATTGATTCTATATATTTTAATTTATAAATATAATTTAATGATCATTTTTAATTTATAATATTGATAAATATCTCTTACCCGTACATTGCACGAGATTCGTAATAGTACATGTCCAATATCCTAAGAAAAAAAATTTTAAGGAGTTATCGGATAGTTTGTTTTATTACTATTAGCATTTATTCATTTAATATTACTTTTTAATATTTAATGAGAGATCTTGTCTTGTTGGACAAGTTAGGAATAGGATTTAGGAGTCTAATTTAAAGGACTCTTATGCTTCATTGTGAGAAGGGGGATTTTGAATAAAATATGAATTGATATCGAGTTTAGATATTCTTGCGATTTCATTAATATCGTCTCACTCATACGTTTCCCTACATCAGGTAGTATTAGAGGTCAACACGATTCAAGATGTCGTCACGAATAGACCATATCGACGAGTGTGACGCCACCATTGAGCATCTGAGTCGACAAGTCACGGGCTTCAGCCGCCAGATAAATCAATTGGATCGTCGGGTTGAGGATCTTTCGACGGGGATTAAAGAAGTGCGTCTTACGATCAACAACATGGATGAAGATTTGCAAAGGAATCGTGACACCGGCAACCAGGGCGTGCACGGGGGAGTTTGCGGAGGCCGTGGTCCAGGCGGGGCGCTCCGCCAGAGATAACCACAACTACCGACCGAAGACGGTGAGGAGAAAATCTCACAGGTGAACCCTTTCGGCGATTATCAACCTCCACACGTTGAGGCTGAACCCTTCGCTGCATATGGCAGCCGTGACATGCAGCGATAGGACCTGGTCTTCTTGGAGGCGACGATCAACGCGACGACAGAGGCAGGCGCAAGGAGGTTGCCTTCGCTGACGAATATTGTGCCCGACACGATTAGAGACTTGAACGTGATGGTGCCAGCTTCACGGGTTCGACCGGAAACAGTGTCGTTGGAACATCAGCGTACTTTGATGACGAACAACTACGGCGGGGTTGGAACCTACAGCGCGACGGCATCCCGGGAGATTGGTAGCAGCAGCGCGACGTGCGGCGTACGACAGACGTTGGCTATGAGTCGCACTGGGATTTTGGGTGCATTTTTTGGGCCTGTAAAGGAGCCAAAGACTTTGGGCCTATACAGAGGAAATTTGATCGCGAATATGGTCGATGAGAGGGCCCGTTTCGTGTTGACATCCCTGCATTTGACAGAGATTAAGTTGACGGGCCATTGTACGAGGGTCCACCCATTTTTCATGAGGAGCCTCCGGTGACGGAAGCACATGTCTGCGATGATATGGGCCCCGCGTGGAACGTCGCAGAGGTTGAACATTCTAATAGGCAACCGTCGGTCGGACCCGATTTTTGGAGTATCTTGGCCATGGATGGTTTTTCGAAGCCGAGGCCGTGGCTCAATAACTGTTGGGATATTCTCCGATTGTCAGTACGAAAGTTTCCCAACAACGGAATGCTTGGCCATAATTGTGGATTTGAGCACGGCAGACGATGTGGTATTTATGGTGTTATTTCCGTTGGGTGGTTTATGAGTATGGAGGCGTGTAAAATTGCATTTGCTGCAGTTACGTCCTTGTCCAATATCATGTTTACCATCAGAGCTATTGGGCGACCTTCCACCTTCGTGTTTGATAGGGGGAAACGACGGGCAATGTCATGAGTACGACTCCGGGCGACACGTTTGGTGCGGCCTCGAGGGCGAAACCTTCCGAACTAGGGGAGAATGATGCGGATATAATATTAGTATTAAGGATATAATTATTAGTATTATTCTTATTGTTATTATTAATATTTAATATTTAGTAAGAGATCTTGTTTTGTTGAACAAGTAATTAGGAATAGAGTTTAGAAGTCTAGGACTCTTATTTTCATTGTGAGAGGGGGATTTTGAATAAAATGTGAATTGATATCGTTTTAAGTGTTTCTAAGATTGCGATCTCATTAATATCGTCTCACTCGTACGCTTTACTACATCAACTAGTACAGAGCCCGTGCGATGCACGGGGTGCATAATTTTAAGGCTATTTATCCAGGCTTATAATTATATACAAAATGTACGGGATATATATAGTACGTGACCCGTACAAAGCACGAGATATATTTATTTGGAGAATATTATATTATAAGATGCAATATTCAATAAAAGTTTATAATACGCAAGAAAATTGTACAATATTCAATAAAAGTTTAATAATATTCAAGTGGAGTCTTAAAGTCTCTTGTACATTAAGACTACTGACAAAATAATATTTTAATCAATGAGTTTCCTTTCCTTGTAGCCAAATTGTGAATGTGATTTGAGGAGTACAACAAATCGATGTATAGTTGACTTACTTTTTTCATTGTAGTTTTTTTTTTTTTTTTTTTATAATGAATTTAAAGATATTCTAAAATATAGCAAAAATTAATTTTTGTATTACAATTAGGAATTTTACTAAATATAAACTCTCAATCTATGGTGTTAATCAACGTTTAAGTCTAAAAAATTAGGAATTTTTACCTCTTTTAATCAACGTTTAAGTCTAAAAAACAATAGAGTTATTATAAGTTTTTTTTCTACATCTTTTAAAACATTAAATATGAGCATGTTAGGGCTAGCTTGTAAAATAATTAATATATTATCTCACTAAAACATTTATACTAATAAAAATTTAATTTTAGCATATAAATTTATCCCTTGATATAAGAGAAAGTAACAGTTTTACTTATTGTTGTTCACCATATAATATTTAATTATTATTTTATTATATAATAAAAAAGAAATATTGTTAAATAGTGTAGTAGAATTGTTATAAAATTATATGATTTTTTTTTTTAAATATGGATTTAATATTTTTTTATGATTTGATAATATAAACAAATCTATACTTAACTTTGACAAATAAAACAAATAAATACTTTAGTAAGTATTTAATGTATATACTAAATAGGAATATATTTGGTATAATCAAATACCAAATATAATCAAATAAGTCAAAGTGTACATTTTTATTTGGTATTTGATTTTCTTATTATTAAAATCTTTTTATTATACTTACCTTTTTAAAATAAAATAAATAAATAAATTAATTAAATAAATAAAATATTATAATACCAAAATAGTAATGGCATTTAATTCAGTTGACTTTTCTGAATAGTAAATATAGTAAATAGAATCTCCTTTTATATAAGTATAGATATGTAATACAAATATTTTTGATAAAGTATAATCGAAATGCATCTATTTTTTTTCTTAATATTGAATATTAATATACAATATTATATTACCTTGTATGATTTGTTATTTCTTCTTCTTGTTTTCGAACTTCTTGCTTTACAAAATTTCTAATATTCTCGTAGATTTATTTATCCCTTGATATAAGAGAAAGTAACAGTTTTACTTATTGTTGTTCACCATATAATATTTAATTATTATTTTATTATATAATAAAAAAAATATTGTTAAATACTGTAGTAGAATTGTTATAAAATTATATGATTTTTTTATTTTTTTTTACAATATGAATTTAATATTTTTTTTATGATTTGATAATATAAACAAATCTATACTTAACTTTGACAAATAAAACAAATAAATATTTTAGTAAGTATTTAATGTATATACTACAACAACAACAACAACAACAACAACAAATCCAGTATATTCCCAACAGGTTGGGGTCTGGGGGTGAGTTGTACGCAGACCTCACCCCTTGTAATTATACAAGGAGACTGTTTCCGTAGCGACCCAAGGTGCTATTTAATGTATATACTAAATAGGAATATATTTGGTATAATCAAATACCAAATATAATCAAATAAGTCAAAGTGTACATTTTTATTTGGTATTTGATTTTTTTATTATTAAAATCTTTTTATTATACTTACTTTTTAAAATAAAATAAATAAATAAATTAATTAAATAAATAAAATATTATAATACCAAATAGTAATGGCATTTAATGCAGTTGACTTTTCTGGATAGTAAATATAGTAAATAGAATTTCCTTTTATATAAGTATAGATATGTAATACAAATATTTTTGATAAAGTATAATCGAAATGCATCTATTTTTTTTCTTAATATTGAATATTAATATACAATATTATATTACCTTGTATGATTTGTTACTTCTTCTTCTTGTTTTCGAACTTCTTGCTTTACAAAATTTCTAATATTCTCGTAGATTTATTTATCCCTTGATATAAGAGAAAGTAACAGTTTTACTTATTGTTGTTCACCATATAATATTTAATTATTATTTTATTATATAATAAANTGTTTGTAAATATCCAACAGTTGTTTACAGAAGGGTGTAACTTCCGCGTTTTCTTATTTTATTTCTTTAATTTACTGCTTTTTTATCATTTTGTTTTCGATTATGTTTGTTTATGGTATGAATTCTCTAGTATCTTTAGAACTAGTAGCTAGTAAACGAGGCCTAACTATTTATTTCATAAGATTTATTTATCCAGATAGGGCTTTTTATCAAATTTCGCCCACCCTCTTTAGGTTCCGCGATTGATATCCAATCAGGCCCTACTTCGGCCCATCTTCCTATCACCCCAAAGACTTCTTCTGGCCCATTATACCCACCAAATGTACCCCAGGCCCTTTCACAGGTCAGCCCAATCGGCCCAGAGGTCTGTTTGGAAGTTGAATTAGAAGCTATGAACATTCAAACTATGGTTAATAATTCTGAATGATCGCCAATTTGCCGATTTGGAGTGGCAAAACCGTCCAATTTGGCAAGTTGGGCATGGCCACTAAAAGCTTTTAATGTGAGGTGTAAAAAGCATCTTAATTTGGTTGATATTTGTGGTGTCTACGTAGTGTGGAGAGTCATGGAGATCTCTTGGCATCATCCATTATGGTTTTTGATTTGATGCATCATCCTAATCAACAATTTATAACTATTACAAATAATTTATTTTTTTTAAAAAAAATTGACTCTTAACAAGTTTNGTCCTTGCAGAATCAAATTATTTGCTATCAAGAATTGGCTAAACACCTTCAGTTTTTTTAGTGCGCCCCTCTTAGTAATAAGACCAAATGACCACGAATTAATCCATGCGATGATTAAATGTAATGTCTTTTATCATTTCCCTTACATCTTTACAAAGGAAAAAATAAAAATAAAATTTTCCCACATCCATTATATTCGATGTCACAACTCAAGATATGCTTTCAAAGGAGCATATTACGATGTTCGTTATAAATCTAATAAAGCAAAATACTTTTGTGAAACCATCAAAATTAGAGGGTGAAAATGAACAGAATATATTACAAAAGTTTTGTGTGATAGAATATACCGCTTAGATGGGTCGACTTGTTATATTATGTGAATAAAAATTACTACTTATACAATCAAATGTCATACTTTTATTGACATTATTGTTTGGAGTATGACATTATTTTTTATAATTAAAGCTTTGCATGTTTATAACGAACGTATCCTCGACCTCACAAAAGAGTTACCGAATGAATATTATTGATTTAAATTGATCCAACGATAATTGCATTTTAAATAGTCAGATTACATGCACATATATTCATATAATTAATGATATAGCTATGTATATAATGATCCACTATTAAAATCCCAATATGTAGCATCCCACCCCATTAATTTTGTTTTGGGTAGATGGACAAGGCTTAACAACAAGGCTAATAATTTAAAAATTGTCTACATATATAGGGAGAGGACCTAATCAAAGATGAGGTAGAAAAGAAAGTGACTAACAATAAAAGAAAATTACAATATAATTTCTACATAGATCCCTCTCTTTATTTCTCTAGCACACACAAACGCTAGGCACATAGATATATAATACACCCACACATCACATTTTGCTCTCCCCTTTTTCCTTCCTTTTTAGCCAAGAACAAAATTCTTCTTTTTCCTTCTCATTTTCCTCTCTCTCCTTTCATCCATGGAAAATGCTCAATGGCCTCAGGTACACACACACATGCCCCTAATTTTTTCTCCACCAAGTGACATTTTTCTTTCTTTTTTTTTTTCATGCATTCTCTTTTTTTCCAGAAGGTGTAATTGCATGTATGGTAGTAAAAATTGATCAAATTTGTTGTTATACATATATATGTATGTGCTGAATTATATACATTTACAACTTATTTGCACAAATTGATCCTCATAATTAGTTTGATCATTTCCCCCAAAAGGATATAGTGACTTCACAATCAGTGGATCAAAGGAAGATTATTATAAGGGCCGGTCAACAGCAGCACCATAAAGAGGCCGTGATCAGCTGCCCCCGGTGCAGCTCCACCAACACCAAGTTTTGCTACTACAACAATTACAGCCTGTCACAGCCCCGACATTTTTGCAAGTCCTGCCGAAGGTACTGGACCCAAGGCGGATCTCTCCGGAACATTCCGGTAGGCGGAGGCTCCCGAAAGAACATTCACAAAAAATCCTCAAACAACAACAATAATAACAATAATAATAATAATAATAATAATAATAATAATAATAATAATTATTTTGAAAGTCCGATGCAAAACCCTAGAAGCAAAGATTATCATCGTGACTTCAAGGCTATAGATGAGCTGATTCGGGTCCCGAACTATGAAGCCTGCAGTGGCTTGGGGCTGAATAATATTGCTAACGCCACTCCTGGCGACGCTTCGTCATCAGGGTTTGGAAATAGCAATTACGGGAGTTTTCAGGTGCTGCGAAGTGGAGAATATTCGACTGGGGATTTCAGCTGGAGTACTACTACAGCTGGAATTATGGGTGGAGGGTCATATTGGTAATTTGAATAATTACTATGTGAAATATTGTATTAGCTAGTATTGTTAGTGATTGTTGTTATTAATTACATGCATGTACAACGTTGATGTTTGATTTATATATGACTATGTTTGCATCAACTTATAAATTTTTATCTTTTTTTTTTTTCAAGCATGTTATTTTGATTTATTGGTATATATACTTATCTTTGAACTTGTTTTGATAATTATATTTGATACATTGTGTAGTAAGAGCTAGATCGTCCCATGAACAATTAACCCTGAATTCCTAGGGAAAAAAAAAATGGGAAAAGAAAAAAAAGGCCAAGTTTGAACAATTCATGATGGGCCTACATTTGTCGTGTGACAAATAGAAGTTTGGTAAATGCAACTGAAAAATTAAATTAAATGAAACCCGAAAGCAAAAAAGTTACAGATTGGAAGTTTGTTGAATGACTTTAATCGTGTGATAAGAATTTATTTGATAAATAAAAGTTAATGGTTGGAAGTTTCTTGAATGAGTTTTATTCGTACGATTAAGAATTTGTTTAGTAAATACAAACTAAAGAAAATTATTAAAAGTTGAACGCTGAAAAATTACAGGCTTGAAGCTTATCGAATGAGAACTCGTTTTGAAATAAGAGCTTTCTTTAAGTATCAAAGGAGGTGTTTTACGCTTATAAAAGACATTCTAAAATGCAATTTAACAAACCTTGTTGACATACTACACTACTATACTTGTGTGTTCATATCAATTGGAGTCATACGAGTACAAAAAACTGAATATAAATAATACATATATTGTATGTAAATATAGGATTAGTCAAGGGCTACCAAAACAAAAAGGTGTCTTATGCGTAA